>JARYHS010014187.1:0-57009 GCA_031002005.1 Vandiemenella viatica | reverse complement strand
ACTCAATTTCAGGTACAAGGGTGTGGGAAGATTCTCTTTTATAGGTAAGGGTGTCAGGGATTGGAATGAGTTACCAAGAGAAATAATGAATAATTTACTGAAAACTTTGAAGGAATTTAAACATAAAATTTGTAGAGGGAAATGTAGGTAGGTGCAGGATAGGGGGAAGATAGGTGTGTAGGGAAATTGCCACCGGAGCCTGTGCTCCATTGCAATTAAATTAAATTAAAAAATTAAATTAAAGTTACTACAATTTCTGCACTGAGAATTTGAGACAAGATGGTGGAAAAGAAGAAATGCCAAACATTTCAAAATTGTAGGGAGGATTAGGTACCTGTTTAAGGAGTAGGAAGGGAAATAGTTTCATTTAAACTGATCAGCCAGAAACATACCTAATATAATAGCCATAATGTCCGCCTTTGGGACGGATAACAGCAGATTTGCATCTTGGCATGGATACAATGAGGCCTTGGTAGGTCGCTGGAGGGAATTGGCACCACATCTGCACACACAAGTCATTTAACTCCCATAAATTCCAGGGAGGGGGCGATGAGCTAGGACAAAACATTCACTCACATCCCAGAAGCATTCGATCAGGTTCAGATCTGCCAACTTGGAGGGCCAGTACATCAATTGCAACTCGCCACTGTATTCCTCAAACCACTCCATCTCACTCCTGGCTTTGTGAAATGGCACATTATCTTGTTGATAAATGGCACTACCATTGAGAAACATGGTCATCATGAAGGGATGTACGTGATCTGCAACCAGTGTACAATATTTATTGGCCGTCGTGATGCCTTGCACGAGCTCCATTAGACCCACGGATGCCCACGTGTGTGTTCCCCAGAGTGTAATTGAGCTGCTGCCAGCTTTTCTCCATCCTGCAGTACAGGTTGTGAAGAATCTGTTTCCCCTAAAAAAACGACGGATTCGCACCCTCCCATCGGTACGATGAAGAAGGTACGGGATTCATCAGACCATGCAACTCTTTGCCACTGCGCCAACATCCAGTGACGATGGTCACGTGCCGATTTCAGTCGTTGTTGCTGATGTCGTTGGTGTTAACATGGCACATGCATGGGTCGTCGGCTGTGGAGGCCCACGTTTAGGTGTGTATAGTGCGCTGTGTGTTCAGACACACCTGTACTTTGCCCAACATTAAAGTCTGATCACAGTTGCTGCCTGTCCCTATTGTACAGTTTACCAAGCCTACAACATCAGACATCTGTAATGAGCGGTGGCAACCCAACCACTTGATTTGATTTTGATTTTGATTTTTTTTTTATTGATCCATTTAGTCAATGTATAGTACAGGTGTACATTTGACATTGGATAAGTCATTTTGATGATTAGATGTTACATATTACTATGAGATGATGGGACATATATACATAATTAATAATACAATGACAAAACAAGTGTACATGAAGAGAATTTAACAATAATTTGATGAAAACAAAAATTGAAGGAATCCTAAAACCCATTTTTTATGAGTCCATATATTCACTGATAGAGTAAAAACTGTGTCTCACTAGAAATGCCTTTAGTTTTCTTTTAAATGAGCTACAGGAAGCATTTTTTACTTCTTCTGGTATTTTATTATAGAGTGTTATTCCCGAATTTAAAATACTTTTTTGATATGTAGCAGTCCTGCAAAACGTTTTGTGGATGTCTGAACGTCCTCTGGTGAGGTAATTATGTACCATATCATTTTTTATTAGTTTATTGTTTCTTAGGAGGTACTCTCTTGTGAAAAGAACTATTTCATAGATGTACAGACATGGAACATTTAGAATGGCGAGGTTAATGAAATGTGTTCTACATGATTCTAGTCTTTTTAGACGACATATAGTTCTCACTGCTCTTTTTTGCATCCTAAATATATCAGTGCTTTGTGATGAGCTACCCCAGAAAATAATTCCATATTTGACCAGTGAGTGGAAGTGAGCGTAGTATACTTGCATTACTGTACTAATAGTAGTGGTGTCCCTAAGAATTCTTAGTCCATAGCACACTGTAGACAGTCTTTTAGCTAATTTGCTTATGTGAACATCCCATTTCATGTTATGTTGTACCCATAATCCCAAGAATTTGGTTTCATTTACATTTTTTAGCTCTTTTTCACTTATGTTTACTTGAATATTGTTTTTGTTAGCAGAATGAGGTAGACAAAAATTCACACACACTGTTTTTTCCTCATTCAAGATTAAATTATTTGCATCAAACCAGTTTTTCAACTCACTCATGGTTTTATTTGCTGTTAATTCTAAATTTTTAATGCTCGGGGAGGTGAATAAAATAGTTGTGTCATCCGCAAACTGAACTGCATCTTTTGGATCGATATTCCTAGTGAGGTCATCTATATAAATTAGAAACAAAATAGGTCCTAACACCGAACCTTGGGGAACACCATACTTAACAAACTGTTCATCTGAGGTAAATTTTTCCTTTGTACAATTTTTCTGGTATGTTGTTTCATAGTCAACAGACACTCTTTGTTTACGGTTTTCAAGGTACGATTTTATCCAGTTTTTTGCATTCCCTCTTATCCCCATTTTTTCCAGTTTAGTTAATAAAATACCATGATCTATTACATCAAATGCCTTTGATAAGTCTAGGAAAATACCTGTAGCCATATCATTTCCATCCAAAGCTTTTAAAACAGAATTTAAGAATTCAAAGATTGCTGTATGAGTAGATTTATTTTTCCTGAATCCATGCTGCTTGGTAGAAAGTGGTGCATATTTATTGATAAACTTGAGGAGTCTGTCAAGGAAGAGTTTTTCTAATATTTTTGAAAAAACACTTAATTGGGAAACAGGTCTATAATTTCCCAACTGATCAGGAGGTCCTTTTTTCAACAGTGGAGTCACTACTGCAGTTTTGAGTACTTCAGGAAAAGTTCCAGTTTGTACAGATATGTTGAAGATTTTTGCCAGAGGGGCAGCTACATAGTTAGCACAGGTTTTCAATATGAAATCTGGGACCTCATCTAGTCCACATGAATAACTATTTTTTAATGTCATTATGATTTTTTTAATTTCATCAGGGTTGGTTTCAGTTAGATACATTGTGGCACTTGATATTGTGGAAAGACTGGGAACATCTTTAGTCTGCTTATTGCAGTTTGTTTTAATTAATTTTTCAGCCAAAGAAGTAAAATATTTATTGAATTCTTCAGCTATAACTTTGGGGTCACTAATTATTGAATTATCAGTACATAATTTGATGTTCTTTCGTTCAGTTTTTGCACTTTCAGTTTGTTGTCTAATAATATGCCACATTGCTTTGGTTTTGTTGGAAGAATTTTTTATATAATTATCATTTGCCATAATTTTTGCTTGTCGAATTACTCTTTTATAAATTTTCTTATAGTTTTTAACATAGTTTGAAAAATTTTGATTCACTTGGTTTTGTTTACAGTAATTCTGTAAGAAACGGTTTCTTTCTCCCGATATTTTTATGCCTGTGGTAACCCAGTTTTTACTAGTTCTTTCTGCCACAGATTTCCTCTTTTTGGGAAAAGCCAGGTTGAAGTAGTGTAGAAAAGTACTGTGAAATACATTAAAGATGTCATTTGCATCTATTTGATCATAGACATCTTTCCAGGTTTCATTTGATAGAAGTAAGTTAAACACGCGTATGTTATCCTCACAAAAATTTCTCCGATAAACAATATTTTTACAATTTGTGTTTTTACTTTTTTTTATCTTCAGTGATATGAGTTGCGCTTCATGGTCACTGTAGCCCATACTTATTACTTCCCCTTTTGAGAAGAGACTTGTCTCTGTTACAAACACCTGGTCAAGAAGAGTATTATTGTAGTTTGATATCCTGGTTGGGGAGTCTATTTTTGGTATTAAATTGAAGGATTTTACCATATTCAATAAATCTGATTTTTCCCTACTGTCTTGGAGGAAGTTAATATTGAAATCACCACAAAGCACTAGTGTTTTATTGGGTGCAGTCACATTATTTAGTAGTGATTCCAATTGGGTAAGGAAAGTTGAAAATTTTCCATCTGGTGGTCTATAAATATTTATAACTACTATGTTGGTTTCTAGCAAAAGAGTTGCACAAGCTTCAAAATTCTTCTCTACAGAGAGTTTAATGCATTTTAAGATATTTTGACATTGAATGTGTTGCTTGACAAAAATAGCAGTACCTCCATATTTAGAAGTTTTTCTGCAGAAACAGCTGGCTAGTTTGTATTCTGGTAAAGAAACCAAATTTATTTCATCACAACTTAACCAGTGTTCTGTGATACATATTATGTCTAGATTTAGCCTATACTGCAGCAGAACTTCAAGTTCTGTTAGCTTATTGGTGAGTGATTGAACATTATGATGCAGGATAAACAGTTCCAAATTGCTTGATTTTTTATTAAAAGTTTGGGGTCGCTTATGGAGTTCTAATGGCATTTCTAATGATTCACTTACCCTAAAAAAATATCTGTTGTTTTGTCCTCTGTGTTGTTTGCTTGATCCACTGATTTTCCTTCTTCTGGATGGTCACATACTTTATTCACAAGTTCTTGAAGAGGTTTTGTTTCAACACTCAGTTGCCCACACGATTTTGATTTGAAGGATACAATGAAGTTGTTACTGTTCTTTGGTTTTCTATAAACCCAACTATCTAGTAAAGTTTGTTTCAGTTGCTTGTTGCAAGTTTCCTTCTTGTATACATTTGGATTTTGTTTAATTAACTCCACAATCCTGTTGCATACATGTTCTTTCCCAAATTTGTTCATGTGCAGCCCATGACTTTGTAAATTGTCTTCTGTTCAATCTTTCAATTTCAAAATTTATACTGACTCGATCACTGTTAAAAATTTTTCTTGAGTTGATGGACTTCCAAAAGTACTTATTAGCTGATTTAATTTTCATGTTTAAATTCGGGACATCATATCTGAATGGAATTGGATGTAAAATTACATTTGTTTTTTTGCTTAATGCATTAACAGAGGATGTAACAGAATTTAGGCACTGCAAAGATCTCTATAGCTATTTTCTACGTTATTTGTCCCAGCCATTATTACTACACAGTCTTTGTAATTGTAGCCTTGGCTCAATTTATCAATGTTTTTAGTTACTTCTTCGATAGGAGCATTTGGCTTGATTATTGCTTCTATACTGTAAGAAGAGCCCAATTTCTCTCTTAACATTTTCGAGCAATCTCTGCCTTGGCTATCACATAAAAGTAGAATCTTAAAATTATTGTCCTGTTTTTTCGAAACATTCAATGTTTTGCTTTTCTGTATGTTTGATGCACATCTGTTAGTTTTGATCTGAATTTTGTCAAACTGCACTTCACTTTCCAAGCTTAACACGTCAAACTTATTTGAAAGCTTTACCTCGTGATCCAATGTCTGCTTTGATGTATACTTGCTAACGCCACGCCGGCCATTTACATGTGTCCATTTTTCACAGTTTGTTTCCGCAACTACAGGATGATTTAAACATTTCACTTTTTCCTTAAGGTCATTGATTTCTTCCCTAAGAAGACTAATGATTTCTTCTTTACTTGAAATAATCTCTTTAAGGTGCTGAATTGTGTGTTCCTTTTCATCTGGTTTCGTGTCTGCACTGCGGTCGGCGATTTTAAATCCTTTGATTTCGAGCGCGTTGTCACTGTGTTGAGATTTTTGTTTTGATATCACATGCACGACACTTCGAAGTTTCATCAGCATCTGATTTTTTACAAACGGAACACTTTTCGACAATTCTAAACGATTTTTTACACGACTGGTCACTACTGTTACTGTTACCGGCGCCATGTGTACTTAGCACTTCTAGTAGCGTGAATGGGTGAGCACATCCTACAGTAGATCTACTCAGAGGTCCTACAAGTTACCTGCCTAGCTCATAGGATCCACCGGGTAGCTGAAAAAATTCGTGACGTTTGGACATGGTTTTACCGAGATTTCGCCACTTGTTGAAGACCCTCACCACAGCACTCCTCGAATACCTGACAAATCGTGCAGTTTTCAAAATGCTCGTGCCGAACCTCCGGGACATCACAATCTGCCCTCGGTCAAACTCAGATAGATCGCGCGCCTTCGCCAATCTAAACACTCAGATAGCACGCTCACTGATACTACATGCATCGTTCATGTGACAGGTGACGCTGCTATCACCTAGATTGGGTTTATATCAATAGTAGGTAGGTAGTGTAAGCACCTTAGAATTTTGGCAAATTCTAGTTTCCCTAGTTGCTTATGCTGGACTTTAAAATTTCAAGAAGAGTAGTTTTCAAATTTTTAGGAATTTTCCTGTAATCTTGCTCACAGTGACAATTCGTCATAAAAATCATTTTAAAGTGTATTTATCATATCAGGAAACGTTTATTTTAAGAGATATTCCCGTTTGTTCGCGTTTTAAAACATGTGATCGGAAAAGTAAAATTCTAAGATTTGTAATATCTTTAAATTGAGTTAAGTGACAGCTGATCTTTTATAACCAGCTATAGTCAGCATTATTCCCGATATTTTGGCAGTAAAATTAAATAATTTGGCAAAGTTTAATTAGCTATTTTTATTAAGAGAAAATAAGCTTTTTAATTAAAAGGAATATTAATTGAAATTTATATCAGTAGATAGCCCTAATTAAGATGATTACGGACATATGATGGTTTTAGTAAAAAGTTTTAGCATTTGTCTGGTAATTAAGTTTTTGACGATAGATTGTCTTTGATTGTCGCTGTAAAAATTCAAACGTTTGGGTTAATCCCCTCACTTCAGAGCTTTGTAACACCATGCAGAGTTAAATAAAACTTTAAAACTAATTACTCTAAATTTCCCACTAAACTGTCGTTGGACTTCTAGTAGATAAATCCAGATACTGTCGAAGTTTAAACATCATATATATTATTTCTATAAGGTATTTTTTTGTCACAAGCCTGTATCTTCTTTCATACTTAACCGAAATCAATGAATGAGGTGTCATTTTAAAGCTTATGGTCTCCACTTTGGTCACATCATATTTTAAGAAATGAAGTTTTCGGAATTCGACCCTTAAAGGGCAAAAAAGTCAATCTTTCTAAAATGCTGTTTTCTGTGTTACGAGTCATTTATCTCCCTGGATACGTATATGAAATCGTTTAATGTAGTATCATTTTAAATATTAAGATCTCCGCTTTAGTGATGTCATATATTAAGACAGATATTTTTCGGAATTCGACCCTTAAACGGCAAAAGTATCAATATTTTTGCAATGCGTAATTGTGTCACGAGCAATTTATCTCTCTTAATATCTAACCGATATAGATAAATGAGGTATCATATTAAAGATCGATGTCTCCGCCGTGGTAACATTATATTTCAAGAAAATAATTTTTCGTTTTTCGACCCTTAAAGGGCAAAAATGTCGATTTTTCTAAAATGCGTTTTTTGTATCTCGAGCCATTTATCTCCCTGGATATCTAACCAAAATCGATAAATGAAGTAGGATTATGAGGCGTAATGTCTCAGATTTGTGACATGATATATTAAGAAAGAATGTTTTTGGAATTCAACCCTTAAAGGAAAAAAGTATAAATTTTTCAATAACGCATTTTTGTGTCACGAGTGATTTATCTCCCTTAATATCTAACCGATATAGATAAATGAGATATCATATTAAAGACTAAGGTCTCCGCCGTGGTAACATTATATTCTAAGAAAGGAATTGTTCGTAATTGGACCCTTAAAGGGCAAAAATGAAAATTTTTCTAAAATTCGTTTTTTATGTCTTGAGCTATTTATCTCCCTGGATATCTAACCAAAATCCATAAATCAAGTAGGGTTATGAGGATTAATGTCTCAGCTTTGTGACATCATATTTTAAGATAGAATGTTTTTGGAATTCAACCATTAAAGGGAAAAGTATAAATTTCTCTATAATGCATTTTTGTGTCACGAGCCAATTATCTCCCTTGATATATAACTGATATAGATAAATGAGGTATCATAGTAAAGATTAAGGTCTCTGCCATAGACACATTATATTTTAAGAAAGAATTTTTCGTTATTCGACCCTTAAAGTGTATAAATATCAGTATTTCTAAAATGCGTTTTTTGTTTCTCAAGTCATTTACCTCCGTTGACAATTGAACAAAATTGATAAACGAGGTATCATTTAAAAGATTAAGGTCTTAGTAATGTCTTCAGTTCCGTTACCACATTTTAAGAAAGAAATTTTTTAAAATTCTAACCTTGAGGGCAAAAGTATTAATATTTTTACAACGCATTTTTCTGTCATGAGCTATTTATTTCCCTTGATACCTAATCGAAATCAATAAATGACGTATCAATTTAAATATTAAATTATCCACTATCGTCACATCATATTTTAAGAAATAACTTTCTCCAAATTACACTCTTAAGGGGCAAAAATAACATCATTTCTCAAAACTTTTTTTTTTTTACCTTGCTTGATAACTAACTGAAATCGATAAATGAGGTATCATTTTAAAGACCAAGGTGGCTGATTTGCTCACACCATATTTTATAAAAGATATTTTTTGTAATTCGACCCTTAAAGGGCAAAAGTATCAATATTAGTTATAGAACGTGTTGATTTTTTAAATTTTTGTTTTTATTATATGCCATTTATCTTTTTTGATACCTAGCTGAAATCGATAAATGACATATCATTTTAAAAATTATGGTCTCCAGCTAGGTAAAATCATAAATTAAGAAAAAAATGTTCAGAATTTGGTGCTAAAAGTGGTAGCGCGTATGAGACTGTTCAGAGCCATGTCCCCAGATTTCAGCAGCGGATATCACAGAGAAGTCAATAAACTTTTTTTTTTATTCAATAAGTAGTTTTTTGTATATATTTTTTTCTTTTACGGAAACACTGTTGTTTTGCTATACAATTCCAATGTAATCATTTTATTCGCTCAGCAACAAATATCACAGAGATGTTGATATGTTGTGTGCAGTTTTTTAAGGTTGGTTTTATTCTACCAAGGTCAGTGACAGTTTGTCATAAATAAAGTGTGTTTTAAATTTTCCTAACTGTTTCATAATATGTTGTGAGTATTTTGCTGTGTACCTATTACACTAATAAAAAATATTTGCTAAAAATCTACGGTTCTACTATTCATTATATTACAAGCATTCAACCTCACTATTCATCGTATTTTATTCGCGAAATTTTCGCACGGTTCGTCTAGTTTATAATAGTCTGGATCGTCAAATAAATTACACACACTTTTGATCTCACGGAAGCAAAAAGATGTGATACAGTTGCTTACATCATTGGTTTGGCCACTTGCTATATAAACTCGTGCTTACATGTGACCGGGTCTTTTCGGTCTTTGGTTTGATTTCGTCTTTCTGTATCCTGGGAGCATTATGTGAGTGAATCTGCGCAAGTCTGGTATAGGAGCGGGTAGGAAGCGGTTTAATGTTGGCGCCATTGAGTCCGCCATGTTGGGACTTTGGTGTGATGGCCCGCGAGGATAACGGTTAACATGAACTTTTAAACTTACAAAAGGGGTTGGTTCGGTAAAATTTCTCTCCACAATCTGCAATATTTTGGAAACGAGTGTTAGATTTGCCTACTCAACTGTGAAATGCATTTTAGTAAATGTGACTTTGAAAATAAAACTTTGAAATTTCTGGAAGTGAATTAGTGTGATTTAGTAGTTATCTTGGAACCTTCTCTAGATTTGTGGTTTAGAAACAGATCTAGTGGTGACCTCCAAGCATTTAAGTTGAGTTTCTATTAGGCTACATGGTCAAATTTAAATTACTTTGTGGTGATTGCACAGAACTTTCCATCCACATAAACTGTTAGTTGAGACGCAAAGGCATACTACAGCCCCGGTATCAGCCTGGTTCCTTACAGTAGTCATAGTGTTCTGGCTAATCAGTGTGTATGTAACAGTAGGTAAGGACAGCAAGCTTTTCGGAGTAGCAACATACAAGGATAAATAGGATGAGAAGGATTCCTCTGTTCAATAGTAGCCTTGGGAGAGGGGTAGACCATACTCTGCAGGATTAGTTAGACACAGGCTATGAGGGCACAAGTTGTTTCAAATCTAATGTGATATTAGGACAGATAATTGAGGATTAGGTTCCCTTTGTAAGACGTTCACTAAGGAAGATTGTGTACTGATAATGGGAGATGCAGAGAATATTACTGGTAGAAATGCAAGTTATAGTATAGAGAGTGACCTGTTTGAGATGGTGAAGGAGGCGCAGTATACCAGGATTGACCTCCTTTGCAGAGATCTACACCCTTCTCCCCGAAATTCAACACAATGTCCCCCACATGTTTTAGCAGACCACATAAGCTTAAGAGCTTTATGGTCAACAAATACCCTCATTCAGATTCTCCAAGCCACCTCATGGATCTTTTCATGCTACAGACCTCACTGCAAAAACCTGCAACATACATCTACCTACCACAGACCACTCCTAACCTATCACAGGAGAAACCGTCGACGGATGTGCTACTTGTTCTGCAATGCATCTCGTATACCAACTTATCCGTTGTCACTGCCCTAGTTCATACATAGTGTAAGGTCAAGATGTGCACTGGGGTTGGTGCATAAACACGTTGTCTTAACTCTGACCGTGTTTAGCCTTGGATGTAACAATTTTGGCTTAAATAGAATAATACGGTTGCCACATAGATTTTAACCCAAAAACTATGAAAAGGTAAAGTTCAATAAATAGTTCAATGTCATTTAAATAACTATATTCTTCAATTTTACAAAACCAAAAACTGTACAGGCAATCAGACGAATTTTCCAAAGAAATGTTTTGCAAGTTCGATTAACCGTTCGAGCCAGACCACACCCCAATAGTTCAAAGTTCAAACTTTTAGTTGTAGAAATTAAATGAAAATGAATCTCACGCTCCTATTGTTCCACAGTTTAGTAAATTCAAACAATCCCGAGGCTCCACATTGCTGAAAATTACTTTAACGCAACATTATGTTCAACTTGCATAAAAGAAGAGACATTATTCCTAAAATAAACTTGCACAGCAGTGCTTGATATAAAACTTTCCGGTCTACTGAGCTACATGTTATCGCGTTCGCGGATCCTGGCAGACTGAGAGCGAACAACTGTGCGCACGCGTCTATATCACATAGTCCTTCTCAAAGATTCATAGCGACTGCTTTCTCACGCGAACCGTGGAACGAAATCTTTTCCTCATTCACAGGGATGGCTGCTGGGAGCTCATCAGATATCAAATCACACGTCTGAAGTCTTTACATTAGCTAATTTGACATTGACAATAAAAATACTTCTATCTTTCTGAAATTTTACCAATCGCTAGATCTTTAAATAAACATTAACTTTAGTTATTATACAAAATATCCTAACTTTAATAATTAAGCCGAAAATAAATAATTTAGATACGAACTTCCACTCCAGGCGAATGCCGAAATGTAATGAAATTGAAAATATTATCTTAAAAACTGTAAAACTGCTTTCTAACTTGAACAAACATAAAAACTAACTTTGAACATGAAATGTACTAATATTCTATGCAATCAAACTCGTGGTTCTAAGAACAAAATTTTGTCACGCAGTACAAAATTTAACAGATAGCTTACAATAGGCCCCACTGCAAAACAATTCTCAGACCGAATGAGTGGCCACAACTGCTACTTGTACCTTCCAGTAGTAAAACATCTCGATATTCGTGACTTCAAAAACTTCAACAACTGCTTTACAGTGAGAGCGGTCAGAGTTTTGGCGGAAACCGCCAACACATCTGAACTTTGGAGATGGCAACTTGTGTACCAAAATATTCTGTATACAAGACATCATTTGTCATTAATCACCAGTAAGACCCATCCAATAACTCATCACTTATTGTTTATCTGTTAATCATTTTAGTAAAATTCTTCTAAAAAGATCCAATTTTTCACTGTTCCATTATGTTTTTTACATTCATGGATATTAGTTTTGATGTTTCTTCACCACCTGTGATACAATACAAAATTTTTGTCTTTTCCCAAGAATTATTGATAGTTACAATAGTTTACTCCCACCAACACAACTTCCCCCCACCCTATTCTCCATGGAATAACTAGTTGTGTGATGGGCAGTGGTATTTTACCAACCCTCCTGGCCAAATGGTTCAATTAGACTTACGTGAATAACGTTTTTAAACTGGATTATTGTAAAGTGTGTTCATAGTTTTTTGTTTTGTTTACAAGTTTGTCTGGGCTTCATAAGTGGTTAGTGATGGGTTATTTTTCATATACTTCCTTATTCTAATTACCTTACAGCACTTTCATAGTCACCACTGTCCAAAACAACGAACCAGTAGACTCCTGCTCAAAGGAAGCACTTCTGACTTGAGATTTTGCACAACAGTTATAGACTTTACTGCAGAGGTTGAGAATCAATTGGTGGAGGGGTAACTATGTTGGTTACCCAAAAAACGCTGCTGTTCAATGGCATTTGTAGATTATTGCCAACAGTTGCCTGGGATGATATGAAAAAAATCAGTATATTGGCTGTTTACTGCAGTGCAAGAATGAATAACGAAAATGAGGCTCTTGGGGGGAAACCAAATACATATTCAGAGATTAGAGTACTGCATAAAATGGTCATCGTTGGTTAGGACTTAAATTTGATAGGTGTCAGCTGGGAAGGGAGAAAGATTACTAACACAAATTTATAAACATCTTAGTAAGCGAAAGAAGCAGTGTACAAGAAGACCAAACACGTCGGATATTTCCTGAGGATAATTTTATGGTGTGTATTTAACAACTCCAATAAATAAACAGAAACATGTAAAGGTAGACTGCTTTTCACACAAACTGTAAGAATTGTCTCACTCATAACAAACAAATCTTCAATTACAAAGTTGTAGCAGTAAAGAAAAAACTACTTAATAGATTGTATACTTTCCATGAAAATCACCCACTTACGTTTCTAGTTCGTTGAGGAGATGTAACCGGCTGAAAGCTTCCTCGCTGAGTATCGTAACATGTTTCAAATACAACCCTCTCAGTCTAGGGCAGCCCGTACATAATGCATCCATAAAAATGCTATCCACTACTGCCCAACCTTTGAGGTACAAAACCTGCAGTTGTGAGAGGCCTGGTCTGCAGGACAGAACATAGGAAACATAGTAATAGAATATCTGAAATGAGACGAACTTAAATCCAGCACTTAATAAAGTTTCTGAATTAAACAAAGATACAGACAGTAACCTTGAGACACATTGTGGTAGAATAGCATAGAGATACATCTAAAAGTCAAACAGTTTGGCAGTGACATCATTTAATTTCTGGTGCATTTATTAAATAAAGGTTTTAAGCATTTAAAAAATGTTACAATGCTTACTTAAAAACAAGTGCAGCTGCTCCTGCTGGACAATCCCCAAATTGTCTCAGCTGCAATGACTGCAGACTCGGTAGTTGACCCAGTACTCTGAAAGCTTCCCAATCGTCAACATGCTGCCGTTCGTTATACTCGCACAACTTGATTTCTTTCAATGCTGTACACATTTTGAATAGTGGAAGTACATTGCTGTTGAATCACACAAACCATCAGTACATTTTATATGATTATTTATAGCAATTATAATTCCTAATTATTTATTTAGGAAACAATTAATACGGCAGTATAACTGGACAAAGTTTATCAAGGAATGAGACTACAAAAAAGCTCAACAAATATTAGAAAATATGTAGGATCAAGATAATGATTAACTGGTTTATTGAGACTCTTAGGGACAATAATTCTGGGATTGGGGAAGTAGCAGGAGTACCTCTATATAAGCATAAGTGAGCAGGCTACAGAATTTGAAATTGATACCATGGAAATCACCAAGGAATACAGAAAGCTAAAAAAAGTGCAAAGGGGCTGGTGCAGATAATACGCTGATCAGCCAGAACATTATGGCCACCTACCTAAGAGCCATAACAGATTTGGCATAGAAGCAATGAGGCCAAGGTGGGTTTCTGGAGAGAGTTGGCACCACATTTGCGCACACTCAAGTCACGTAGTTTTCGAAAATTCCAGGAAGGGGACGATGAGCCCTGATGCCACGTTTAATCACATCCCAGAAGTGTTCAATGGGGGTCAGATCTGGTGAACTGGGCCCTTGATGTTTGGACGTGGTTTCACCCTGGTTTTGTCACTCGTTATGGCTGATCAGCGTATTAATACAGTTTTCTTAAAGACTGTGGGATACGATATTGTATGTTTCCTTGAAATGTTAATTAAATGAGTTTCGAGTCTTACTGCTTACAAGAGGACTAGATAATAGTACTGGTTCATAATGGAGGGGTTACAAATAGGGTTGAAAATTACAGGCCGATCAGTTTGATATCAGTGATAGTGTAAGCTACCTCAGAATTTGTTAAATTCTCTTTCTTTGCTATGAGACACGGGGAAGAGGCATCTTAGAGGAGCCAATACTGCAGCTTAGAGCAACACACAGGGTGACATAAAATCTAAAAACTAACTAAACACATAGTAACAGCCTTAAATACAACTTTAAGGATAAAAAGTAGCCTTTAAATTCGCTTAAATCACTGCAATCATAAATAATTCAGCTTGTTAGGCACTTAGCTACGAGACAAAATCACCATTTAACAACACTTTTTGAAGCAGTAAAAAGCATTTATAATAATCATCAAGCAGGAGAAACTAAATTTCGCAGTAAATAACATATGATCAATTGTTTCAGGCAGTTTAAAATAGGAAAAACACAAGTTTTACATCCTGTCAAACAAACCGGCAGTTTCAAAAAGCGATAACAACACATTTTACGCAGTTTCAGATATCAAACGATACAGTTATTAAAACTTAAATTCCTCCTGTACATCGTGTAGAAATTTCTCTCAGTTCTGTACAGTTAATCAAGCCTGAGAGGACCTTGAAACATTAATTGCATCTAATTTGAAACACTGCCAACTTACATTAATTATCACAGTCAAAGTAAATAGAGGGATAAAAACACTTGTAAAAGACATAATAGAGATCATAGCCTATGGTGACGAAAACAGTTTTTTAAAATAGGCATTACTTTAGCAGTAATTTGATAAAATAGTAATTTCTTCAACATGGTGGCAGGCTAGAAAACGTAGGTATTTTAGAAATTTGATGATTACAAAAGTATATCGGCTAGAAACAAGATAGAGACAGTTTTGGAAAGTGGAGTAGCTGTAGAAATTCTGACGTAGGTTTCAAAACCCAAAACAGAGTTTTCTGCTAAATGTGTGAATCAGGGGAAACCCGCCACCCCCGCCCCCCCCCCCCTTGCACATCCAAAACAGTAGGGATACACAGAAACATATTCCAAGTGTCACATTACAGTAGGCTTGCCCCCTTCAGTAATTCGATACTTGGCACAGATTAAATTTAAAAAAGTTAATTACTGAAGGGGGCAAAGCCTACTGTAATGTGACATTTTTAACGTTTTCGGTAAGTTATTCATCATTCCCCTCAGTAACTCATTCCAATCCCTGACACCCTTACCTAAAAAAGAAAATCTTCCCACACCCTTGTGCCTGAAATCGAGTGCCAGCTTATGGTCATGGTCATCTTTTCCCCTCCATGAACTACTTTTCATACCTACTGCAATATATTTCCATCATCGCCAGTATACAACCTGTACACTCCCATGACCCTCCTCATCCTCCTCCTGTCTTGCAATGAATCCCATTCCAGCTCCTTTATCATATCTGTCACTGATTGCATTCTGCGATAATTTTCAGAAACAAATCTAGCAGCCCTTCTTTGCACCTTCCAACTCCTGTATTTGATACTCAAAATGTGGGTCCCATACTACACTACCATATTCGAGCAATGGTCTGACCAAAGATTTGCAACCCAATTCCTTTACTTCTCTTGTGCATCCCCTCATCACTCTCTCCAACAAATGCAGGATTTTGAAACCTTTTCCTGCCACCTGTCCAATGTGTTCTGCCCAGTTAAGCTTGTTATCAAATGTAATGCCAAGATATTTACATTTCAAGTCTTCAGCAAGCAATTCTTTCCCCACCTTATAGTCATAATTAACCTTTTGTTTTTTATTTGTGTATCTAATTAGCTGATTCTTCTTTGCATTTATCTTCATCCCATGTTTACCAACCCAATTAGATATCCTGTCCATATCACCCTGCAACTGTTTACAGTCCTCTATCGTTTTGATCCTTTTATACAGCATTATGTCATCTGCAAACAATTCTAATTTCAGATAGTAAACAATCAACACAATTATTCATTAGAATAATGAATAGCAATGGTCCCAATACACTACCCTGCAGCACTCCCATTTTTACTTCCACTTCCTTTGATACCACATTTCCTACCCTAACTTTCGGTTTTCTACCTTTTAAAAATTCTTTGGACAAGATATCTAGCTGGGTAGCCCCACGTGGGATGAACTAGGTGAACGCTTGAGAAATAATGTTGCTCTCTTGGTCGACTTTCCATTCTATTGATTTTTTCCCCCAACTTATTGGTGCATGTATATTTGGCACATAACAAGAGCTCATTTGATATTTGATCAGCTTTGATACTTACTTCAATATTTGTTAGTGAAGGATCATTACATAAGAGCTGTAAGAACTTCCACACTGCTCCTGCTTATGTCACAGTCTCACATCAACTTTGCCCACTGTTCTGCCTTTGCTTCTGATGATGAGGACAGATTACTCTGTGCTACACACACAGTTTCCTCACTAAAGCGATTCTCATTATAAAGTCTACACTATTTTTTGTGTAGGACGCAGCGCCGCATTTAGGCTTTGTGGGCTCCTATGTTAAACGTGTGGCGTGGGCCACCCTGTCGGGGGTGACCTAGGCGGGGGCCCCTCTGACCGAGGACTGTGGATGCTTAAATTTGAAATTCGGCTCCAAAAAATTTATGGGAGTGTGAGTGAGAGTGGGGGATGATCTTACAGAAGAGGGAAAGATTGGAAGAGGTGTAAGACAGGTATGTTATTTGTCACCCATATTATTTTACATATATTTGGAGGAAATTATGATAAAAAGTTTAAGGATGTGTATGCATGGGTGGACATAGGATTACCTGCATAAGGTTTGCTGAAGACATGATTTTGCTGGCAGAAAGTGTCAAGATACTCAGAAGAATGTTAGAGACTTTAGACAAAGTGTGTGAGGAATTCGGAATGAGAATCAATAGGACCAGAAACTAAATGTATGATGGTGGAAAAAGTAGGAAAGAAATGATGATAATGCTGCCCGGAGAAATAATTGAACAAGTGGAGTCCTTTAAATATCTCGGGAGTATTGTGAGTGGTGATATGAGCTGCAAGAAGGGGTTGAAAACTAGAATAGCAATGGCAAAGGAAGCTTTCAATAGAAAGAAAAATTTATTACGCAGAAGGCTGGACAAAACCCTGAGGAAAAAATTAGTTAAATGTTTTGCATGGAGTGTAGGACTGTATGGAGCAGAAACATGGACGCTACACAAAGAAGATCTAAAGAGGTTGGAAGCTTTTGAAATGTTGGTATGGAGGAGG
This sequence comes from Vandiemenella viatica, assembly GCA_031002005.1. Classification (NCBI taxonomy): domain Eukaryota; kingdom Metazoa; phylum Arthropoda; class Insecta; order Orthoptera; family Morabidae; genus Vandiemenella; species Vandiemenella viatica. The sequence continues at coordinate 39,550 of JARYHS010014187.1, read as the reverse complement.
ATGGAGAAAATAAGTTGGGAGGACAAAGTAAGGAATGAGGAAGTGCTGATTCAAATAGAAAAGGTTACTCATAAAAACAATGAGAAACAGAAAAAAGAACTGGATTGGGCATGTGCTGAGGAACGAATACCTGCTTAAGACTGCTCTGGAGGGGACTGTAAACGGAGAGAAGAGAAGAGGTCGGCGAAGGATCAAAATGATCGGTGGGGAACTGCACCACTTTCGGTACCTGCCAGAAACTGGTACTAACCTGTTGAAATTTACATCAGTCTCTTCGTCAACATGTCCTCTTCACGTTTTGCGATCATACATTGCGGAAGAGTTGCCATGAATTTAATTAAAAATGCCGAAATATGAAATTCTGAGCAACTGCTAAATGCTTTCAGCACTGCTAAAATAACACAAAAATTATCGTTACAGGGATCATTTCAACCTAAACAGTTTAGTTTTGTCATATAAATCGTGGTTAGGTAGAAATACGGCCTGGACCAAGTGAAAAAAAATTACGAAATTTTGGCTATGGGGCATCCAACACGCAAAGGCATATTTGTTTACAATGGAAGCAATCGATTATTTCTGGTTGTTCTGGCAACTCTTCTGTAATGTATGATCGTGAAAAGGACATGTTGACAAAGCGACTGATGTAAATTTCAAAAGGTTAGTACCAGTTTCTGGCAGGTACCGAAAGTGGTGCAGTTCCCGAAAACACAACCCATATTTCTTCCTTTCCACCAGATCTGCCAAACAACATCATATAATGATAAATGGGAGATATATAGAGACTAAGAGAATGGCGGAACAGAGGGAGGCGTGGAGGGCTGTCACTGTGCGTGGACCTGCCGAATAGCAGAGAACCCTTCATGATGATGACTTGTGGTGCACCCCTCTTTGTGGTGTGGGTACCCCTCTTTGTGGTGTGGGCCCCCCTTTGTGGTGTGGGCCCCTAGGCTACAGCCTGTGTAGCCTATGATTAAATGCAGCCCTGTTTCAAAAGATAGTCCCTGTAGGTGGTTTGTTCTACAGTCTCTCAGAACTGATGCCCATGAACAGGCTTGTATGATGTTAACAAACATTTCTGTTCTTCAGGAATTGTAGAATAACTGTGTGATTTCTCATATACAATGGTGGAAACATTTATCCAATCTGCCTTCTCAAAGTTGTACATACATTTGGAGTGAACTTCTTGTGCCATATTGATGGAATATTATAACACGTTTTCATATTTTACATTATGCACTTCAACTGAGAACTTCGCTAAGCTGTTCTGCCACTTACAGAGAGCTATATCGATCAGTTAGATGCACATTAATGACTTGCAACTGTGGCCTTTTGAATATAGAACTTCCATTTTGTGTATGTGGAACTTAGAACCCCAGGTACTTTTGGATTTCTTTACAGTTAGCCTGTGTTTCTTGAAAACACAAAACATCACACTTCTTGTTTTGGCACATATAGCACTTATTGTTTCCACACATACATGTTTCCAATGTTAACTGATATGATTGTAAGCGATGGCACTCAAAAGAGCCATGTCGAAGAATGCATAATTTTATTTCTTCCCTTGTTTCTACTAATGGTTACTGATTCTATAAAAAGTAATTAATGTTTTTTGTGTTTGTCTTACGCTTGTTTTCAAAAACAAATTTAGTCCACTTTTGGAAATTTTTGACTGTCTAACTCCAATCCATACAAATTTATGTACATCTGTCAAGGAGGCTGAATGACTTGGTGCGTGGGGATGGGTTCACACCAACCTACAGCGAATCGTTACTATGACGTCCTCTCCCATTCTCGGGATTCTTCTGCCGCTACTTACAGCGTTCTGCTGTTGTTACTATAATTTTCCTGACACCACTGCAATTTAATCTAGCAGTCATAGAACTGGTTGGAATGTGGTGAAGTCTTGTGAAAAAAATTAGCGCCGCGAACATTTAACTTCTATTTATTGGCCACAATTTTACAGAAGATATGGCCACGTCGCCTTCAAATAATGGAAATTTCCCCAGGCAGACGACAAAGTTTAAGTTAGACAGCAGGGAAACCGTGCGAGAGCCGATGTGAATACTATGATATTTCCGAGCCAAGAGAGCTGGCGAAGCGTGCCGACCGGCCTCGTAACCTCGGATTCGCGTCAATGAAGTTCGGAAATTGCCAATTCGCGTCAGCAAATTCCGCTGCCGCAAACAACCGATGAGCGGTCAACAGACCAGCCTGCACCTTGCTTAACAAATTCAACTTTAAATAAAGTTAATAATTTTGAGCTCTCACACATCTCATGATTGGCAACAAAAGGTGCCAATTAGCAAATATAATTACAGGGAGTGAATCAAATCATGGCTTGCAACAGATAATGTTTTACAAAATGTTTGAGTTTTAGGCATATTATATCAACTGAGTGGCAGCCAAGGGGAAGAGACTTTTGTTCCCATTGCATAACTATGTTTTTTTCTGACTTTAAAAGTACAAATTATAGTCCTGATATCCAACCAACACACATATTCTTGTGCATGGACTTTCTTGTAATAGCAAGGGGGTTATATATGTGATAAAGGGGGTTATTATGGCCTTGCGGTCCACTAGAGAGCGTCTAGATTGATTTGGGGGTTGTTCTTAGAAGCATCTTAGGATTTAAGGCTATCTTCCAGATTATAACAGATTAACTACTTGTGGGCACCGAGATGTTATTTGTCAGGATAAGGATATTGACACCAGGGCGATCTTTGATATAGCAGGGATCCCGGACTGCTCTAACAGTGATATACTTATAATAGATTGTCGCATGCTTGCTTTTCGAGGATTCAGGGATAATATAAAATCTTTATTTCATTTCATTCGTAGCAGTCAAGACCAGCCCAGTGCTGTTTCACAGTTTGTAACATAAGGACCGGATGCTCTGCCGAGTCTTATCAACCGCAGTCCTCATGGAATCCGATACTTGCATCCTACCACTGCATGGTTAAGCGTGAGAGTTAAACCGGTAGTCAAGGTCATGGGAAGCTGCCGTCAGCTACCAACTTGCCGCGTTAAGCCTTTCCCCCTACCCTTAGGACCTCAATGACATCACTAGTAGCCAGTAAGAACACTCGCTTGTACTAAAATCCTAACTAGCCAATTGGGAGCTAGCTTACCCCCTCCATTAGCGCCGAGTGCTAGCCATCATGGCGATGACACAAGTTCGCTAGTCGCACCTATACCTTCGACTCACAACATCGCTACACTGAGGTAATCTGCTGCTAGCTTACTATTCCATGCTGAGCTAATATTTCATGATTGCATTGAATCAGGACTATCTCATGTCACTCCATCCTCCAACTTATTTAGAGATCGATTCCATACTAAGCCCATCGCCGTCATTATGCAACCATATCGTAAATAGTACCAACGGTGTCATCATAACTATATTGCAATCAGTGTGTTTACAAAATAATATCTTTATCTGAAGTGTTTGTAATAATGTGCTTTCCTTTACAACGTATTATTAATAAATAGCCAATTGCTCTATACGCTGTGTGTTTCCTTTCAAGTTACCTTTTACAGAAGTAAGATATAACAATAGTTCTAGATAAATTATGCTAAGTGTTCATTCAGATGTCTGCTAAAATACTAACAGAAGAGAGTATAGATATTTACAGAGCTTGTTGTCTAACTGCTAGCATCAAATAAGGATTTAGCCTAATTCTCGGCACTACAACGCAGACAGAAAACGTACAGATTTCTGGCGGTAATCGAGACGGATCCAAAATCCATCTGTCGTAATGAAAAGCTACCGCTCGGCTATCTCACACGCGACAGAGAACACATATATAAAACTGGTGTCAGATGTGGGGTTATAATTAGGTTAAATAAATCATCCGTTTATTTGAGAGCATTTTCTCGCTAGCGTTGGTGTAAAGCGGGTTAAGCTTCCCACGCCAAAAATCTCCCCTACCATCTCAGCCAGCATGGAATATAGCACAGCATTACCTCAGTTTTAAGATTACGGTCAGCAAATTGCACTAATCGCCATCAAAAGTCAATTTCCAGTTATATTTAAAAATTTATAGAAGCCACGTGGAGAAAAGTTAGTAAAGGATGCCACCGCAAGGGTGTGCCACCTTCAACCAATCAGCAGCCACCGAGCAGACGACGCCTGCCGCCAACAGCTGATGCGCGGCAACACTCAGAGCCGATATGCAGCCTTTTCCAGCCGTCACATCGCCTGCCCAGCCGATGTCACCACTAGCAGCCAAAATCACCATCTTCACAAGATACGCAGCCAACCCGTCTATCTTCCCAGCTCATCATACCAGAAAAAGTGAGTAACAGTGTAAAACTTTAATATAAACAATGCAGCAGAATGTTCGAACCTTAAGAAAGTGTTATTCTGTATCAGAAGATCAAAATTCTAGTTCCTGCAGTGTTTTCCGTGAAAAGACTAGTAGAAACAATTCATTTATGCATACTATTACCACTTTCTTAAAATCAACAACTATAATGTTCTGTAAAGTTGTGAATTTTTCAGGCTGCCATATAAACAAACGATGCAAGTAGTTCAAAGTGTTCTAACCATTTCAAGAAAGGTAACTATGCGCCGTACTGTAATTTTTCAAGCTAACCACTAGTGCATTTGCCTTTAAATGACCGTAAATCTACAAACAATAACTATCTTTAGGGAGTGATGGATAAAATCAAACTAATATATCAAAGTAAACACACGAACGCCGCGATAAGACTGAATCAAGTGAAAACAAAATAATATCAGCAAATACTGCAAATATACAATCTTCTCCGAGCTTTTTCAGCAGCTTGTGTGAACAAAACCTATGCTTAGGTGTTACTAAAGTAACGAAAACACAAGTCTGTTTCATTTACCTATGTAAATGTTAAATTTCTGAGTTTCAATAGTGGGTGTAGCTTATAATTAAGTTCCACTGATGTGGTTTAACACTTAAACTGTTGAAGTATCATAGTTATTGCTCCGCACCGGGGTGTATTGCAAACTTAATGTCTAAAGAGATTCCTAGCTCATTGAAATCGCCGCAACAAACGAAAGGAACACACTATTATTGTGATATGAGTGGAAATGACTGAGACGACAGAACTGATGATTTAAACATATTTTAATTATAAAAGCCTAACCATACATTTATCCGCAAAACTGTCTAACGTTATGCTGGAAGGGAAATGACACGCAAGCATAGATACAATTGTTATCAACTTACTAAATGAATTAATAGCTTCTTCATACGAGTATAATGGAAAGATAGCTTTACTGATTAAATACAAATAATTGAATAATTAACAATCCTGATTATAACCCGACATTACCAAATAAGAGTATCACGAGGCTACATTACGACAACAACGGCAAACAACTCATTTAAGTTACACAGATTGAATAATGACTGAATAATTTATCGAACTACTTTAACTGATCAAATACTAACTAATGTGAGGCAAGACTATGGGCAAGCATAGCTTGCCCAGTGCTGAAAAGCACACAGACAAGATACAAGTCTTACCTCTTACATGGCTGCTGGCAAAATCGTTACCGAATGGAATAGCACGAGATCACGCCACGATCGCGTATTTATGCGTGAGCTATCACGTGCACAATACATGCATACACACTACGCTGTGCTGCAGACCTCGGACTGCCAACTTGCAAGTCTGCACTTTTATGCACGTACGCATCTTCTCGCTCGAAGCAGCTTACAATATTCACCGAATAAATTACCATAACTACCAATTTAAGCCCTAATTCACAGACTGCCCATTACAAATGGGCTGATGTCACAGAGTCCTGCCTTAAATCAACTATTTTCCAATATGGTGGTCAACTTTATACTGAAATCAAATGTGTGGTTATGGTATCACTACTTTCACCAATAGCCATGAACCTGCTCACGGATGAATTCAAAATGATGGTACCTAAAACCTGCAAGTGAATCTGGTATTTCAATGACATCTTTGTCATCTAACCTCATGGTAAGCAGAAGTGGAAGAAAACAGGCCACTACCTTTTCTTGATATCCTGTTTCATAGGTGTGACAATGGACATTTGGATGCAATGTTGGACCATCATCTGGCAGTAAAATGGAGCATACTTAGGACATTATGTGACTTAGAAAGTTTCATGGAAGAAATGGGACTCTTACAAGAATATTATGGGCCAATGCTCACTGAGAGGGCTAACATAATAAGGGTTTTAAGAAATAACAAATTCGTGGAAGATGTCAACTTATCCCATGGTACCATTTTTTAAAAGAAATTCTCCTGTCTCCCATACATACAAGTTATCACCGGATGGATGGAAAATTTTTAAATTGGATAGAGCTGTGTATAGTGTATAAAGCTCAATGCAGATTGGCCATTCATTAAGCATTGTGAAAGACTGTTTAAACATACACCAGCTTACAGGTGTTTATGAAATTCCCTGCAGCTGTGGTGGTGTTTAAATTGGTGAGATGGGTCGCACTCAGGAGGAAAGATTTAATGACTGTTAACAAAACAATAATGTGTGTCACACTATGGTGGAGAGATTTATAAAATATATCCACCACAATAAACAAAACAACAACTCCACCATAAACTGACACGCAATCAAAACCAGGCACGGAATAAAATCTGAAGGCTTGAGGTCAATGGAGGCCTTGATGAGTGAAGGAAATTATCAAACAACTTCAAGCAAAGACTATTACTCTGTTACACTTGGTGCTCGTTGCTATGCAAACAAAAATAGTATCTCTGATAAAGGCTGCATCATGTCAGACAAAAGCTTAGATTGGAAAGTTAATTACATGTCATCCCTGAAAATACAGTTATCATTATTACAACACATTATTTATACAGTTCATTTAAATAAAAAATTCTAGTGTTCTATTACCAATTTTGTTTAATTTGCCTATGCTGTCCTGCTACTTTCGGTTAGCAATGGCTCAGTTTTCCATCACTGCTTATAAATACAACTAAAACACTATCTTCAGCATTCATTCTTTAAATCTAAGCAAATCAGGAAAATTTTGGATGAATTTTTTAATTATTACTATTATTGTCAATGTCCCTAGTGAATATATATACATAAAAAAATAATGATCTTAATAAAAAGTATTACATGTTACAAATAAACCAATTTCAAAGCAATGGAGCAATAATTAATGCCTTTAGGTAATATTAAAATTGAATGGAAAGTAAATCCCATGCTCGCCAAAATTAAATTGAAGGCAGCTGCTGTGACCCAACAAATTTAAACATTGAACTTTATAACTACACTAGCTGACCCGGCAATGCTTCACTATTGCTGGACTTGAGTAGGCACATAGATTAAATGAAAAAATATTTACATATAAATTTTAAACTGCTGTTTCATTCATTTTCAGTTGGAAAGGGTGAGAGGGGATGCGCTTTGGAAAACATATGGAGGCAGTATTTTTTTGTTTTTTTCAAAGTATAAGTGTACAAATTCTTATCTAAATCGGATAAAAAATGTGTTTTGCCTAAATTTTGGGGTAAAACGTAATGGGGTTGGAAAGGGGGAGAGGGGATGAATATTCGGAAACCATACATAGGCAGTATTTTTCTGTTTGTTTTAAAGTATAAGCAGTACAAATTCTTATCTAAATCGGATAAAAAATGTGCTTTACCTAAATTATGGGGTGAAAACAGTAATGGGGTTGGAAAGGGGGAGAGGGGATGAATATTCGGAAGCCATACTGTAGGCAGTATTTTTCTGTTTGTTTTAAAGTATAAGTGTACAAATTCTTATCTAAATCGGATAAAAAATGTGGTTTGCCTAAATTATAGGGTAAAAACGTAATGGGGTTGGAAAGGGGGAGAGGGGATGAATATTCGGAAACCATACATAGGCAGTAGTATTTTTCTCTTTGTTTTAAAGTATAAGTGTACAAGTTCTTATCTAAATCAGGATAAAAAATGTGGTTTGCCTAGTGTTGCAAACTGAAAAAAAAAAACATTTTTTTTTTTCAGTTTTGTGAAAAAAAACATGAAAAAAACCTAGCACCCTTGTTTTTTTTTCTAAATTTGGTTTTTTTCAGAAAACAGAATATTTGATAAATTATAGTTTTATTTATGGAACTTACATTTTACATGTGTGTTTTAAATCTTACTGAAGCATATAATGTCTTACATAATGATTCATAAATGTATTTATATGGGTAGCATAATTTTATTCATCCTCTATGTCAGTACCACATTCACTAGTATCAGCACTACCAACACTAGTTCGGTCTGTGTCGGAATTTTCTGTTTCTTCTTCTGTCTCCTCTAGATATATTACTTCAGAAATAATTAATTACATTTTCTTTTACTGGTTATCCTCATATTGTACGCAAAAGATTTTGAGATTGCAATTTGAAATTGTGAGCAAAGTACACACTGTGCATAAAGACTGTGCCGATAATTCTGTATTAAGGTCTTTTAAGTTCGAATTTATTATCATACAAAATATGAGCTTTATTTCTTTTCAATCGTTGGTTTACTCCAACGGTTGCAAGGAAACAATTCATAATTACTGACAATTTAATGAGTCAGTATCACTATACGTTGAGAGTTTAACAAGTATACAAATATAAGGAAAGCACAATAAGTAATAAAAAGAGGCAAAAAATGTTGATAAATTTAAAATTCCTAATTTTATGAAAAGATCCGTAGGTCTACAGATAAATTCGCAGGGTTGGCAGCGCTAGTTCAATTAGCAAGTATAAATCCAAACAAAGGGGAACAGAGATTCCTTCTCGTGCAACATAACCTCTTCGGGAAGTCCCCGTTCGTAAAAGAAAACTTCAGTCAATGTTGCCAATATTTTCGTAATTTTCTTTTCTACTGAACCAGAAAAATATAGTAGATTTAAAAATTAAGATAAGTACTTAGTATAAAATCTAAAACAGTTCTTTTAAACAATAAATGCCTTACAAATTTGAGATTTAGTAGTTATGAAAAAAAGTGTCAAAAAAAAACGTTTTTTTTCACAGGTTTTTTTTTCATGTATTTTTTCAAGCCAGAAAAAAAACGTTTTTTTACAACACTAGGTTTGCCAAAATTATGGGGTAAAAACGTAATGGGGGTGGAAAGGGGGAGAGGGGATGAATATTCGGAAACCATACGTAGGCAGTATTTTTTTGTTTGTTGTAAAGTATAAGTGTACTAATTCTTATCTAAATCGGATAAAAAATGTGGTTTGCCTAAATTATGGGGTAAAAAACGTAATGGGGGTGGAAAGGGGGAGAGGGATGAATATTCGGGAACCATACATAGGCAGTATTTTTTTTTAAAGTATAAGTGTACTAATTCTTATCTAAATCGGATAAAAAATGTGATTTGCCTAAATTATGGGGTGAAAAAATTATGGGGGTGGAAAGGGGCGAGGGGATTAATATTTGGAAACCGTACGTAGGCAGTATTTTTATGTTTGTTTTAAAGTATAAGTGTACAAATTCCTATCTAAATCGGAATAAAAAATGTGGTATTGCCTAAATTATGGGGGTGGAAAGGGGGTGAGGGGATTAATATTCGGAAACCGTATGTAGGCAGTATTTTTTATGTTTGTTTTAAAGTATAAGTGTACAAATTCCTATCTAAATCGGATAAAAAATGTGTTTTTGCCTAAATTATGGGGTGTTATGGTGAATAGGGGGTGACTTTTTGGAATTTTTTTTTTCACAGGAACCTTCACAGACGCACACTCGAAAACTCTCCAAAATTTCATTGCAATCTGATAAATGATATAGGAATGCATAGAAGACGAACAAACCCACAAACCCACAAACATTGATTTTTATATATAAGAAGATTTTGCGAAAGGCATATCTGATACTGTTAACTGTATTATACAAATTTTTGGATGGAATAAATTTAGAAATAGAATTAAGTAGCACAAAAATGTAAAATAGAAAATAGCCAGTTTCAATCTACAGTCTAGTGGAATTTACACTGCTAGAAGACAACAGTTAAAAGACATTGAGTGAGTGCTGGTGCTTACCTTTTGACAAACCAATCCCATGGCAATAAAAGATTTGTAAGTGTCTTGCACTTAGCTTTAATAAAAAGTTCCAAATCTTCATTAGGAACATTAATAGTACTGAGCACTTTGAGGATAGTAAGTTGGGGACAACCATCCGCAAATGGTTGCAAACACAGAGTTATGTCAGCACGGTAGGAATTTAAAATCCAAAGAGACTCTAGTTGATTCAACTGAGCCAACACATGAGAATTGCATTCATAACACAGCAGTTTATGTGGGATTTTTAGACTCTTGATGTTTCGACAGTTTTCCACCAACTTTTTAAGCAACTGCAGGAAGGGAAAGAAAATTCAATACATCATTGGTGACCAAACATAGTCAGTCTTCTCTACTAACAACTGAGGTTTTTCTTCTCAACATAATATCAACAATAGATATCAAACCACTTTTTAGCAAGTATCAAAAAAGTTTTAAACATTTTGTCATACAACAAAAAGCTTTGTCTTATAGTTATTAAGTTTTGCTAGTAGGATTACGAAAGACTAATTTGGAGGTTTCATGGATGTGAATAAAGCACTTGGTTACTTTTAAATGGTTCTTTTCTGATTAATTATGGTCAACCACATTCACACTGAAGGAATAGTAGGGTAGGAGTTCATTAAAGGTATCTAACACCATAAAGTACTGAAACACATTGTTAATGATAAATTTCATTTAATAAAACTGCATTAATGTATTCCCCAAAACACCACTATAAAAATATTTGTCCATGATAATATAATTTCCCAATTTCTGCGAATTACGGGTTTTCGCTACACACTTTGATACATTCCAGAGGTGGAACCAGGATTCTGGCTTGAGGGGGACTAGGAAAAAAGGCCCCCCAAACTACATGATGTTGGGGGTGACCTTGTTGCTTTTAGGGAGAGGGTTCAGCCCCCTACCCCCCACCTACACCCCCCCCCCTCTGGATCCACCACTGATACATTCAACTATCACATCAACAGTTACAAAACCATTTAAAGTTGTAAATACTCAATTTGCTTTGATACTGTCTGACATAATCATGGAAATCACAATTAGATTCGTGCTTCTAAGATACTTTCATCTGAATTAAGGAAGTTCTTAACAAATTTTACTCTGAAATGAAAACTAATATTTTGCAGACTTGCTCTGATAATTGGTGAACTTGCCAACAATCTTAAATGCAAGTTTCTTATAGTGTAGACTCTATAAAAATTAATCTTTTTTTTTTTTTTTTTTTGCTGTCGTCAGTCTTTAGACTGGTTTGATGCAATCCTCCATCCCTTCCTATCCTGTGCTAACCTCTTCATTTCTACATACCCCTTACAATCCACGTCCTCAATTATCTGCTTCATATATTCTAATCTCTGTCTTCCTCTACAGTTCTTACCTTTGACTGTTCCCTCCACTAACAAATTAACCAATCCAGCATGTCTCAAAATATGACCTACCAGCCTGTCTCTTCTTCCTGTAAGCTTCTTCCATAAACTTCTTTTCTCACCCATCATTTCTAAAACTCGTTCATTTCTTACTTTGTCTGTCCACCTAATTTTCAGCATTCTTCTGTAGCACCACATTTCAAATGCTTCAAGTTTCTTTCTTTCCGGTATTCCTAAAGTCCATGTTTCACTACCGTAAAGTGCTGTGCTCCACACATAGAGTTTTAAGAAGTTCTTTCTAATTCCTAGATCAATATTTGAAACTAAAAGGTTTCTCTTTTTCATGAAGGCTCTTTTTGCTAGTGCTATTCTGCTTTTAACATCATTCCTGCTTCGGCCATCGGTTGTAATTTTGCTTCCCAAGTAACAGAACTCACTCACTTCTCCTATTGCATCAGATATTATTTTTATATTTAATCTGCTAGTATTGGGGTCATTTCTGCTACATTTCATCACTTTTGTTTTACTTTGATTTATATTCAGTCCAAAATCTTCCTTCAGTATTTTGTTCATGCCATTCAATAACTTCTCAATATCCTCAGCCCTCTCTGCTAATAAGACAATGTCATCAGCAAATCGTAGCATACTGATTTTTTCTCCCTGAAAACTTATGCCACATGGAAATTTTTCTTTGACTTTCTTCATTGCTTCTTCTACATACAAGTTGAATAACTACAACCTTGTCTCACACCCTTTTTAACTGATGCATGTCTCTCGTGATTCTCTACTTTTATCACAGCCACTTGATTCTTATATAGTTTATAGAGGATTCTTCTATCTCGATACTTTAGACCTGACTTCTTTAAAATTTTGAACATCTTGTCCCACCTAACATTATCAAAAGCTTTTTCTAAATCAACAAATGCCATAAAAGTATCTTTGTTTTTCTTGATCCGCCCTTCAAGTATTAATCTTAAAGACAGAATTGCTTCCCTTGTATCGCGATTTTTCCTGAACCCAAACTGATCTTCACCTACTATCTCTTCTACTACCCTTTCCATCCTTCTGTATATTATTCTGGTCAGTAATTTTGAAGCATGTGATGTTAGACTAATTGTGCGATAATTCTCACATTTGTCAGCTTGTGCTTTCTTTGGAAGTGTGAAGATGATATTTTTATTAAAATCATTTGGAATTTCTCCTTTTTCATAACTTTTTGATATCAGCTTGAATAATCTTTCGATTCCTTCCTCTCCTAGAGATTTAAGAAGTTCTGCAGGGATCTCATCAATTCCAACTGCCTTATTTGCTTTCAAGTCATTCAGAGCTTTATTAGATTCTGTCCTCAAAACAGGATCTCCTAAGTCATCCATGTCAACATCGCCTTCCTTTTCCAATACACTATTGTTCAAGTTGTCCCCATCATATAGTTTCTCAATGTATTCCTTCCATCTGTTAGCTCTATCTTCTGACCTTAAAAGAGGTTTCCCATCGGCAGCTTTAATGTTCATACCTCTTTTCTTCATTTCTCCAAAATTCTGTTTGATCTTTCTATATGCAACATCTACTTTTCCTGCAACCATTTCCTTTTCTACTTCTTCACACTTTTCTTGTAGCCATTTTTCTTTTGCTATTTTGCATTTCCTATTTATTTGATTTCTAAATTGCCTGTACTGCTCTTTTCCTGCTTCATCCTGAGCATTTTTGTACCTTCTCCTCTGATCGATCAGCTGCAAAATTTCTTCTGTGATCCAAGGTTTTCGGGCAGCTTGTTCCCTAAAGCCGAAGGTTTCTTTGCCAGCTTTCATTATTTCGGTCTTTAATGCACTCCATTCGTCCTCGGTTGAGCTCCTTTCACAGTTAATTCTTAGACCTAAGTCTACCATTTCTGCAAATTTTTCTCTCGTGCTAGATTGTTTCAGTTTATTCACTTCCAGTCTGTTCTGCTTATACTGCTTCCTTATTCGCTTGAATTTGAGCCTGCACTTCATTACTATCAAATTATGGTCCGAGTCTATGTCTGCTCCTGGGTACGCTTTACAGTCTAGAACTTGATTCATGAATCTCTGTTTGACCATGATATAATCTAGCTGATATCTGCCTGTATCCCCAGGACGTTTCCAGGTGTATATTATTCTTGCATGGTTCTTAAACAGTGTGTTCGCCACTACTAGCTTATATCTTTCACAAAATTCTAGTAACCTGCTTCCTCGCTCATTTCTTTTTCCTAGACCAAAACTTCCTACAGTATTCCCCTCTTTTCCTTCTCCCACTATTGCATTCCAATCGCCCATGATTATTAGATTTTCCTCCCCTTTCACATATTGGATTAATTCTTCAATTTCAGAGTATATTTTTTCTATTTCTTCGTCATTTTCCTGTGATGTTGGCATATGTACTTGTACTAATGTGGTTGGGACGGGCTTAGTTTCTAACCTCATCAAAATAATCCTGTCACTAAATTGTTCATAATAACTCATCCGTTTCCCTACTTTCTTGTTCATTACAAATCCTACACCAGTGACTCCATTGACAGCTTGTGTGCTAATTATCCTGTGTTCCCCAGACCAGAAATCCTGTGCGTCCTTCCATTTAATCTCACTAATCCCAACAACATCTAACTTAAAAGAACTCAAATTATAAAAATATTAACAATAATTCCCTGGATTCACTAATCTCTTAATCACTTGATTAACAATTTATATTTAAATAGTTGTGCAGAATGTAACATGAAAATGACACTTGGGGTGAATGAAACATTACAGTATTAGCTGTAACTGTGGATGTGCATATAATACCTATTTAAAATAAGAAATTCAATTAAATTGTCTCCAAACTGTTGAAATAACTTCATTACGGTCAGGTACTGCAGTTATAACAGCCCTGATCCAAAACATGCAATATGCATCCACCTGCCACAACTTAATGCAACCCTGCTAATGGTGAAGCCTGCCCCATTATAGGTCACGCCACTTGTACAACAACCCATCTCATATACCAGCTCACCTGCCTCCACTGTCCAAGTTCCTACATTGGCCTTATCTCGAACTCATTATCCATCACAATGAATGGTCACAGACAAACAGTTTACTCCCAAAATCTAGACCTTCCTGTTGCTCACCATGCCACTTACAATACCCACAACCTCAGTAACTGCTTCACAGTCAGAGCCATTAGAGTACTTCCAGATATCACTTCCCAACATGAACTCCGCAGTTGGGAATTGGCATATCAACACATCCTGCAGACAATTGTCAGGTACCTGTTAAATTTTGTAACTGCGTGAAAAATTTCATTCTCAGAACCATGAGTTAGGTTGGGTAGTATTGTATTTCATTTCTATATTCAGTTTCTATGTAAATTCAAACTAGAAAGCAGATTTTACAGTTGCCACGATAATATTTTATGTTGCATCAGCTTAGGTATTCGCCTGGAGTGATATTTCTAAAATCCATATCTAAATTATTAATTTTCGGCAAAACTATTAAAGTTAGCAATTTTTTTATAATAATGAAAGTTGAATTTTGTTAAAAGATCTAGCAATTTGTAAATTTCAGTGTGATTAGATTATTTTTGTTGTCAAGGTCAAAATTGGATGATGAAATCTTTCTGACATGCGATTTGATATCTGATGAGCCATCCAGAAGTTAGTCATGTGAACAACGAGAGGCGCATTTTCCCACGGTTCATGAGAGCACAAGTAGACACCTAGAACCTTTCCAAACCAAAGCAGTCTCGCACTAGCAGCGAGCACGGTAAGTCGCCCAGGGACCATGAGCACGATAAGATGTAGGCTCGCACAGTAGCAGTCAGTTAGTTTTGTGAGACCACAGGCTCGTCAATATGCAACTCAAGTATATTATAATGTTGCAGTGAAAATAGTATTCCTAAATGTGGGGCCTTGGGATTGTTTGATTTTACTAAACTGTTGAACAATGGAAGCGTGTGACTCATTTTTATTACATTTCTCAAAGTATTAGGATTGTACTGTGAACTTTGGGGTGTGGTCTAGCTCGAACGGTTGATCGAACTTGTAAACTTTTCTTTGGTGACTTTGTCTGATTTCCTATCCAGCTGATGACTTTAAAACTCTTTCAAGAATATAGTGATTATAATTCCAACTGACTTGAGAACATTTATTTTGTCTATACCTTTTCTTAACTTGAGGTAGTAAAAGATCGAAGTTAAGTGGCGACCTTGTATCACTATTAAGAAGCCATAGCTGGACTATCCAAGGCGATGCACATTCAGAGCTAAGACTAGGTGTTTTGCGTCCACCCCAAGGCAGAACTATTTTTTCTTACACTATACATCCCTCAGGCCTTAATTTCACATAATACCTCCCATCCTCACCCTGTAAACCAATCATCGGCCAGCACAATAGATTTGTATGGATTTATTGACCTTATTTAAAAAATTTAGATTATTTTTATCATTATTATTATTTCCCCTTTTAGTATTTTTGTGATTAATACTTGCAGTTATATCACCATTGCACCCCCAACCACCTCCAACAGTCAGTTTCATTCTGTGCATGGCTGTATTGACCACAAAGCTTGCGCAAGCTCAGCCACTTATTTCTTTTAACTTGACAAAGGGTTTACTCCAAAATATTGTGTTTGTTTTATTTTGTGTTTCTTCTGTCCTCCTCCTTTAACTATTTGAGTGTTGGGTGTATTTTATCTACCCTTTCCATACAAAGATCATATTTATTTTTGTTCCAGTGTATTCAAGACAAGTATTTCATTCAAAGTTCTTCTAAAAGCATTTAAATAAACTTGTATTAGTTTAGTAAATTTTGTTAAGTATTTCTAGTTTTTTTTAAAAAAAAAGTGCATATAACTTATTAATCATGTTTTTAGTATCTAGTTGCTAAAATCATGCATTGTGACGTTCACCAAACATTACTTTGACAATATGTACTGCTATGTTTGTAGATGCATTAATTCTAGTCAGAACCAAGTTGTTGTTGAAAGTTAGATTCACTGGTTATAAGCTATTATCATTGTGTATTTGCAACTACCTCATATTGCCACAACTTGTTCTAATTCAAGAAATTCATTAATTAGACCGCACTTAACAAATACTTTGGAAGAGAAGTTTTGATATACACAGATCGATAATAAATGCAAATTTAGTCAAATTTGTGACTCATCATTTTAAAATTAAGTGACCCACCCACACCTGATTCTATCAGTTTCAAGTAACTTCAAGATAGGTCGAAGCTAAAACCACCTGTTAACAAATCACCATTATAATTTCATACAGTCAACATGGAATGAGCAATAACATATTTGGGTTATCATAAAGACAGGTTGGGAGAGAAGCACCCACTTGCTAAGCTGATGTGTGATGTAGAGACTAATATGCAATCACAACAGAAGTGTCTGGGAGGAAATAAACTGGTTGGCAAAAAGGTAACTTCACTTTAGGAGAGAATAATAGTGTGAACCTCAATTGGCAGGCCACATGGGAGATGTTGCAAAAATAAAAGGGAGGATAATTTGATGATAATATAGCATTGCATACTGCCAAGTCAATTGACAGAATAAGGCATAAAATGGCAAAAAGAGCTATTTATATGGAAGAAAAAATGATTATTATATCATGAAAGGTATACAGCAGATACTTAGTGGAAATGAAATATCAAAAGAGGTACAAGTGGTATTGAGAGTACCACAGGGAAGTGTATTGGCATCAGTCATGATTGTAATGAAGTTATTTGCTGATGAGATAATATTTCATTTACTTTAACATAATTTAATTGCGATGCAGTACACACTCTGTAGGCAATTTCTCTGCGTACTCAATGTTCTCCCTGTTTTTATCTGTCTAATTTTGCTATTTTAAATATAATTTTACTTTCAGAGTTTTTGGTAAATCATTCATCTTTTACATTGGTAATCTATTCAAACCCTTGACTTCATTTCACGTAAAAGAAAATTTCCCCACATGCTTATGCCTGAAATAAGTGAAACCTGTGGTTCTGCTCATCTTTTCCCTTCCATATGCTGAGCATGGTGGGTGAGGGGTTAATGCTCTGATCTCGCATTCGGGACGATGGTGGTGTGAATCCCCTTCCGGGTATCTAGATTTGAGTTTTCCATGGATTCCCCAAATCACTCAGGATGAATGCCAGGATGCTTCCTTCAAAAGGCCATGACTGAATTCATTCCCATTCCTTGTCTCCAGTCACATCCTGCCTCTAATGACCTCAATGTCAATAAGGCGTAAAGCCATAAAAAAAAAGCCCTTCCATGCAACCACACTTAATTCTTCCACCGATATGTTTCCATGCCATGGCCAGGTGTATATATATATATTTCCATTACTGCCCCAGAAGCAACAATGGGGATGGAAAAATAGTATCTGATGAGGCAGCAATCTTACATTTTTTGCCTCGGCTCAGAAAATTCCTAGATCCACTGCTGTACCACACCATATCACTGACATCCACCTTGCACAATCCCACCCCTCCCTTCTGCCTTCACCTATCTTCCAACTAATCCAGTATTGGTACATTTATCATACTACTTACTGATTGTATTCTGCAGTAATTTCCAGAGAGAAATCTAGCAACCCTTCTTTGCATGGCCTCCAATTCCTTCGTTTTATATCGAAAATGTGGTATCTGTACAATACCAGCATATTCAAGCAATGGTCTGACCAAAGTTTTGTTACCCAATTCCTTTATTTCTCTGGTAAGTACATCCCCCCTTCATGCTCTCCAATAATGAAGTATTTTGAAACTTACCACCTTCCCAGAGTGTCCTATCCAGTTGAGCTTGTTATACTTATATTTCAGGCCTTCAAAAAGCAATTCCTTCCCCACCCTATAATTATAATCAATCTTTAGTTTTCTTTATCTGTGTACCTAATAAGCTGGACTCACTGCATTCTTCTTCATCCTACGTGCACCTGCCTCACTAGATATCCTGTTCAGATCACCCTGCAGCTTTTCAAAGTCTCCTCCCATACTGATCCTTTTATATACCACTATGTCACCTAAATTCTGCAATAAACCATCAATAAAATCATTTATAAGAATAACGAATAGCAGTGTTTGAATACACAACCCTGCGGCACTCCAGTTTTCACTGTCACTAGTTTTGATACTAAATTTCCTACTATCTTTGCTTTTTACCTGTTAAAAATTCTTCTACCCAGCAAATCAGTATTTTATCCACTCCAATGGTTTTACTTTATTTACCGCCATTTATGACTTACTCTGTCAGACCCTTGGAAAGATTTAATGATATAAACTAGGTCTCCTGGTTTAATGCATCAATCTCTCTTATAGTCATCAATCTTTCATATAGTCCATCTTTGATTCACATGAATATCCTTGCCTAAAGCCATGCTGTCAATTTGCAAACTAGTTTATTTGCTCGCAGATGTTTCTGATGTAGTTGCGGAACAATCTCTCCATCAATTCGCCTATCACTGATGTCAAACTGATTGGCCTTTAGTTTTCAACCCTATTTGTCATCCCTACTTCATCAACTGGTCTATTATTGTTTCCCAGTGTAAAATTGCAATGAAGTTTTCACTGGTGTACCATCAGATTGTGTTGTAGAAACGTGATATTTTGACGAATGGGTCTGACATCTTCCTCAGGTGAGGAAGGTAACGGATGTAGTTCTCGAAATATTGTATTTTTACAACAAATCCAGTGGTACACCTTTAAAGAAATCATTGTGGTCTATTATTGTTCTTTTCCAGTCTGCGGGCAGGGCCATATTTAAGCATAGGCCACCTAGGATGTAGCCTAGCGGCCCACACCACATGTTTAGCCTAGGGGCCCACAGAGCTGCTGCTGGTAACCAGCAAGACTCGAGGCTCATTCTAAATGGAATTTCAAGGTAACATACACGTTTCTATACCATTATCTGTAGCAATCGTTTCAACTTATATGCTGATGCCCCTCTGACTTATTCCCTCCCATCTCAGGATCATAATTCCTAATAGTCTTATTAAACCAATCACTCAATATCTGTGCCATTTCCAAAACTCCAGTAACTTTTCCATTCTTATCTACAATTGTCTGAATACCTACCCTTCCCTCAGTTTTTGACATCTGTAGAAATTTCTAGATGCATCATTTGGTCGTTGCCATGCACCAATAATATCCTTCATAAACCCATTTTTAGCTTCCCTCTTTGCTGTTATTAATTACTTGTTTAGTTGTTTTAAGTATTCCCTATGGCATTGCTGTCTCTTACCTGTGTTGTGTTCTTCCTCACTAATCTTCTCTTTAACCTCCTCACCTCCCCATTGTAGTATGAAGGTTCTATACTTCTCTTTATTTTCTGTTTTGGAATAAACATTTTCTCTCCCTTTTTTTATTATCTCCTTGAACTCTTCCCTCTTCACCTCAGCTGTACTTGTGCCAACTTTCCATATGCTGAACCTCCCCCTGAAATATCTCCACACCAGTTCAGAAATTTGTGCCTTTTAAATATTGCATCTATTTCCCCCTTCAATTTTGGCCACTGGTTTACTGAATCCGCTAATATTCATTAGATCTGCATTGTGGTCAAGTATTCCTTTAGGTGCTTGAGTGCCTTCAATGTTTTCATCAGGCTTTATTAGAAAGATATTCAAGTTGTCCTTAGCTCAACCACTTTAATAATTCCTCCTTTCCTTATCATAGTATTTTCAAATCCTTTTTTATCTCCTTTCCAGTTGACACCCAGTAATTTAATATTTCCACCAATATTGAGCATTCTACACCCACTTCTGAACTATGGATATTAATTATATTTCCCCAAGAGCAGGCCCGTAACTACCGCCGGGGCAGCCGGGGCACTGCCCCGGGGCCCCCAAGCTCGAGGGGCCCCAAACTGATGGTTAAAAAAGTATTGTATATTAATAACTAATCTAACTTCCTATAAAATATCCAGTAACTAGCTAAAAGTTAATAATAAAAATTCCATCCGTGTCCGTTTGTATACTTCATTCGCTTCGCATGCAAAAGCGGCTGTAGAACAGACAGCAGAATGTCGAGTCGAATATGTCATGTCGCGCGAGGTGCAGGCTGGACGTGCAGTGAGCTAGTGCTAAAATTTGGAGAGTGAAAGAAGCTTCTGGCGAAAAGTTCTTGAAATAATCCTAAATGTGACCTTAAAGGTCTGGTCAAATAGAGCGCGTTCTACCCGCGCGGGCAGAACGCGGCGGTCTGATGGCATGCAGTCCGCCGTAGTTGTAGTGGACGAACAGAGCGCGGGCAGCTGAAAGGCGGACCAGTGTTGAAGCAATCGTGGACGAAGGAGTAGTTCATTTTTTTTTTTTTTTTTGCCTGCCCCCTCCTTATTAACATGTCTAGCAGTTCATCTGACGAAGAAGAATTGCTGCTTGAGCCCGCTTTTAATAGTTCAAAGCGAAAAAGTCAGTATATACTTCACAAAACAATCCTGTCACCTAAACCATTACCACATCCATTCCTCACTATTTTTAGGCGATGAAGTATTCAAACCTACAAACTTATTTAATGCGCCCTTTTTCAAAAACTACAATTGTAAATGATGAAGTGAAAAAAATTCCAGAGACATTTTTATAGGGGACGATGTGTAGTAGAAAATTCCTTTGGAATTTTAACTCAGACGTGGCGTACATATTTTAGGCCTATAAAGTTTGATGTAGATAGCGGAGTCCATATTGTCAAAGCTACATGTTGCTTCCACAATTTCGTAAAAAGTTACACAAAACAGTTAACTGAAATTGAACTACAAGATGATACAATAATGACAAATCAACATGCCAATGCTTTCTCAACCACAAGTCGATTGAGAGAGACAAACTGATGCTGCCTATGCGGTACGAAACCATTTTCTAAATTACTTCAACAACGTAAATTCATTTTAATTTTATAATAATTATGCCAGCATATTATTGTATGTATGGGTTATGGAAAATAAAACATGCTGTATAAAATAAATAAATGTAAACTTAATAGTCTGATTGAGCTTTTCAGCTTTTTCATTTCACATTTCTGCTTTCTTGACATTTTTTTGTAGTCGGGATGTCGAGAGTCATTTAAAAATGAATACTCTCAAACGCACTGAATGAGACTTTCTGTCTCGTCCGCCGCGGACTCTGAAATTCGCAACCTGCCCGCCGCAGACTGGTAACCGTGCGTTCACCACCGAGTTACACAAATGACTGGAGACGACAGACCCAATTCACACCTCTTAGCTGCCTTATATTAACTTGGGGATCACGTGGTACATCTCTCTTCAAAAATTACCAAATATGGATGTGTTACATGGACTACCACCTAAGTCAGTGTTCTGTTATCTTCTTATTTACCATCGGCTTTAGTAATTAACTTGAAATTACGTTTAAAATATTATTCCTGATTTTAGACTGTCCCTAAATATGAACTTTGTTTAAATCTGTTGAGTTAAGGTAAACTGAGTAATTCTAACAATCAAGTGTAACTATAATTTATGTTTTTATTTATAACTCTGAAAGTTTATTGAATATCAAGCCGGAAAAATTATCACTGTGTAGCCCGCATTGAACGGCGTATTCTGAAGTTTATTTTATCTTTGTAGCTGTTATTTCTGAGACACAATAAATTATTTAGTGATTTACACGTGTGTTTTATGTCGAGTGTTTTTAGGAAAATCATAACATCGGTACTATTGCTTCAAACGGCATGAAACAAATATGTAGGAAGCTCAAAGGATGGATTATTAAAACAAGCTACTCTTTAACCCGGAATCTAAGTAGGCTTTTAAATGAAAAAATGTCAAAGTCGGTTATACTATTTTACGTGTTCTTTTAATGTTTAAAAATACTTAGAAGGTTGGAAACTACAAGATTTAGATGAATTTACTTCGCCTTATGGCTATTTTAATTTATTCTCCCCTTTACACTGTATGGCAGTGTTTAAAATTAGTGTAGAAGCATTTTATATGTGTAGTGTTTCTAGCAAGTCACTATGAGATTGGATTATCCTACAACAGGTTAGTGAAATGCCTTTAAATGCGTTTAGAAAATTAATTATGTGTGTTAACTGTTATTTACATGCTCTTCGTGGTTTTGAAATGGTTTAAAAGTGTTAGAATTAATTCCGAAAGGTTGACCAAATTGATCGATTTACCGGCGTCTATTTACTCACTGATATTTCATATTCTACAGACTGAAACTATTTAAAACCTATTAAAATTGAAAGATTATTTTATTTACTGCCCGTTTTTCTACTTTTTAAAACCTGAAACTACTTAAAAGACCTCAATTATATAAGTGAACTGTTTAAGCAAATTGAGTATTAAAAATCCAATATAATTACTTCTTGTGGTTATTAGATGCTTTAAAACTATCAGAAACCTATTAATTTATCTACTAGGCTGTCTCAGGGATTATTATTGCTGTTTTTGGAGCTTTAAGATGGTCAAGTTTCATTACAATGAATTATTTTCATTCTGTTTCAGACTATAATTTTATCATCCAGTTTATTTCTTTAAAAATCCTACTAAACTATATTTATTTCTGAAGTTATGGTTATAGTGAGTCTAGGCCTGTGTAATATAGGTTCTTTATTGTCTTTACTGTACGGAAATCTCCTCAGAAATACTAAAACTGGAATATGCCAAAATTTATGGGTTAGATTTTTCCTTTACTGAAATTACTTATTTATCTCTGAAATAATGTGTATTAGACCTGATAAAAGGTTTATTTATGCATATTATTTGCAATTATTCAACATTTACTACGTTTAAATCTGTTCAAAACATCTCGCCAACCAACGTTAGTATCTGTTATTAAAAATTTACTCCTATGTGAAATAACCTATTCCTGCTGAACTATCATGTCTTTATGGCAATTTATAGTTTATTTATGCTGTGTATGTGTTATTTATTCACTTTATTATACCAGAAGTGCTGTTAACTTGATTTTACGTGTGGTATCGTGTACTCCAACTAACCTTAAACTTGACCGGATTCTAACGAAATATGAAAAATAGAACGAGGGATACCTTACAAGTAAAGCATGAGTAATAAAACAAATAGCCCTCTTAAAGGCTTATGAAACACCCTCCGGGTGTGCCATTTTAACTTAGAAGGATTATCTATAATGAAAAGCGAAGTCTTGTCCAAACTGATGCTCAGTCACCATGAGGACTTTCTGGCAATTCAAGAGAACCACACGCATGACTTCATAGACCTTAAATGCAGAGGCCACATCCCTGGGTATTGTATAGTAACATAGTATCAATCATCAGCAATATAGTATTGCAACATATGCCAGAAACAATATAATGGATGTATCCACAGTGGCCATGGAAGACTCAGACAGATCTTAGTAGTGCAGGCATGTGACATGTGTATAGCTAACATATGTAAGCCACAAAATATCTTACTTTAATTCATCCTGAGGAAATCATGAAGGAAATAAGCAAGCTGAAAAAACATAAAGGGGCTGGTGTAGATAATATTACTACAGATATCTTAAAGATAGCCAGATGTGACATTGTACCTTATCTTGAAATATTATTTAAATTGAGTCTGGATACTTGCTGCTTACCATGGGACTGGAAAAGTGTGATAGTAGTACCGGTACATAAAGGAGGGGTGAGAAATAGAGTCGAAAATTACAGGCCAATCAGTTTGACTTCTGTGGTAGGTAAATTAATAGGAAGATTCATATGCAACCACATCAGAAATGTATGTGAGGAACGTAAGTGGTTTTCAAGCAGGCAAGATGGGTTCGGGCAAGGATATTCATGCAAAGTTCAGTTGGTGGGATATATGCAAGATATTTCAGATGAAATGGACAAGGGAAGCCAAACTGATAGTTTAGCACTAGATCTTTCAAAGGCGTTTGACAGAGTGAGCCATAAAATTGTAGTAAATAAGGTAAAAATGATTGGAGTGGATGAGAAAGTGATTAGTAGAGTAGGAGAATTTTTAAAAGGTAGAAAACGGAAAGTTAGGGTAGGAAATGCGGTATCAAAGCAAGTGGAAGTAAAAATGGGAGTGCTGCAGGGTAGTGTATTGGGACCATTGCTATTCATTATTCTAATGAATAATTGTGTTGATTGTTTACTATCTGAAATTAGATTGTTTGCAGATGATATAATGCTATATAAAATGATCAAAACAGTAGAGGACTGTAAACAGCTGCAGAGTGATCTTAACAGGATATCTAGTTGTGTTGGTAAACATGGGATGAAGATAAATGCAAAGAAGAGTCTCCTTATTAGATACACAAATAAAAAACTAAAGATTAATTATGAATGTAAGGTGGGGAAAGAATTGCTTGCTGAAGACTAGAAATTTGTTGTACTTGGCATACAATAATAATAACCCCATAAATCTACCAATAGAAACACATTATCATGATCTATGAAAAACAGAGAACTGAAGTAACCTTTGTTAACCAATATGAATACCTCTCCACTAAATGCTCTTCTATCTCTGTGGTTTACTCTGTACCCATCAGGGAAAACCTCTTTATGAAGTACTCCTTCCTTTAACCACAACTCTACCCCTACCTCTATTTAGATTACAAATTCTGTTAGTTTGTTCATTATACTTCTAAAGTACACCAGTGATACAGTGATAGTTTCAGTATTAACCTTCATTTTCCCAGTTGTACCCTTGTCTAGTCTTATTTCAATAACTTAATTTATCTCTTTAGCATTAGTTATTTATCCTATAATGCATCTATAATCAGTATCCCTTTGATCACTTGTTTTTACCTACTCACGAGCAGTCCTTAACCTAAAAAAGACACAGTCTTGACCCCATCACCCCTGTTAGTAGAGCTGTAAAAGTAACGATGTATTCATTACTGAGTAACGGGTTCGTCGCCTGATTCAAAGTACCGAATGGTTACTCACAAATTAATTTTGTTACTCGCATGTTTTGTTACTTGCATTTGTCATATAGATATAAACACATTCCAGTTCCTTCAGGTAACTAATTTTGTGAGCGTAAAAATTAATGTTGTACTTTTTTATTTTGTTTAACATTAAAATTTACAGTGCATAATTTGTAAATAAAAAATGTGTATGGATAATTTGAGATAGTTACTGTTTTTTCATTGATAGTTCATTAGTGAGGTTTATTTGTTTCAAACATTTGTGAAATTTGTTTATTTTAAGAATTGATACCTTCTATTTTCTTTAATAGTGTAATTTACAATCTAAAAAAGTTGTCTAATAGTTTTTGATATCTCTCTGGACTTGTTATGTTCTAATAATACTTAATAAAATTGCAATGGAGCATGCGCTCCAGTGGCAATTTCCCTACACACTCATCTTCCCCCTTTCCTGCATCCATCTACATTTGCCCTCAACAAATTTCAACTTTAAATTCTTTCAACGTTTTTGGTAAATTATTCATAAATTATCTTGGTAACTAATTCCAATCCCTGAAACCCTTACCTAAAAAGAGAATCTTCCTACACCCTTGTGCCTGAAATCGAGTGCAAGATTGTGGTGGTCATCTTTTCCCTTCCAAGCATTACTTTTAATTTTTACATCAATATCTTTCCATGCCTCACCATAAATATATGCCTTGTACACTCCCATGGCCCTCTTCACCCTCCTCCTGTCTTGCAGTGAATCCCATTCCAGATCTTTTATCATAACTGTTACTGATTGCGTTCTGTGATAATTTCCAGAAACAAATCTAGCAGCCCTTTTTGTATTTACAGAATTCCATAAATAAAGAACAAGTTTCAACGACTTTATTCCTTTTGCCTGGTGTAAGTTATTGTGTTATTACCACAGGATCCATGAGATCAATCATTAATGTGGGTCTGGCTTTGATGTTTAATGTTTGTTTTAACTGTGACACAACAACAATTAATCTAATTGCATGTTTGTCCTGGACCTTTGTTATTGATTTAAAAGTTTTGAATATTGATAGTTTTAAAATGAAACAATTAATGCGTGAGTCAATAGTATTTTGCCTGCAGGCCCCATTTGATGGTATGTCCACATTTGTTTGAACAAACCTATCATAAAAATATTAAAAATTTGCAAAAATAAATGAAAACCGTAAAGGAAGACAGTGGTGAAACCTCCTATTTAAAACGAAATACTTCGATGAGATTATAAGATTTGTTAAATACATGTCCCATTATCACATCAGGCTTCTATGCAGGGTTTTGTGCAGACTACTTTAAAAAATAACCGTCATTAGTTATTGTCACTAGATATGTCACTGTCAGGTGAAAGATCAGGTCTTTTTATTGTATGCAAACAGGTGTTTGTTTTGAAATTAGATTATTATTTCATATATAATATCCATTACAGTAAATCAAGTGTACATTCAGAGGTTTTCTGTAAGATCCACGTGCTAATTACTTTAAATTTTATCCAAATGTACAACTTATCCAAACTTATTTTATTAAATAAAAAATTTACTTAAACTTTACCAAGTACAAACGAAATTGTTCCGTATGCGATGCGATGCTATGCAATGCTTCATGTTAGTGTTCAATTGTACCAAAAGTAACAAGTAACGAAACGATACGATACGATAGTAAGAAGTTAACCCGTACGCGGCGTGACTCGACACAATGCTTAATGCTACTGTTCGATTGTACTGAAACTAACTAGTAATGATTCGAAAGTAACGGGTATTGACCGGTTTAGTAATGAATACATACGGGTACAGAATTTCTTGTTACTTTTACAGCTCTACCCATTAGTAGCTATGTAACTGCAGACACAAAATTTTATTCATCTTAACAAAACACATAATTTTATGTTTACACTTTCACTTGCTGTGTTGTTATTATTGCTCATCAACTTACTGAGTATTTTTTCTTCTTCAAATGTTCCATTTTCAAGTTCTTTAAGCGTCCGCAGTTTTCGCATAATGCATCTATTAATGGTTCACTCACTGTTCGGTTCAGTATCACATTTCCCACACCAGGCCACTCCTCCAGAAAAGCAATGATGTCAGCGTCATCCACAGTTTCACTGAAAACATTGGACTGATGAGCTGTAGCGCTAGTTTCTATCATTATCATAACAATTGCAATACAATATCAACAAGAAAGATGCAGAATTAAATTGTTCTGAGTCTATATTGTTTTTTATGTGTACTAAAGCTTAAGAGATATAATAGCAATGGAGCACATGCTCTGGTGGCAATCTCCCTACACCCATCTTTCTCCTCTCCTCTTCCCACATACTTTTGCATTCTACTAATTTGATCTTTAAATTCTTTCAACGTTTTTGGTAGATTATTCATCATTTCTTTTGGTAATTTATTCCAATCTGTTACACCTTTGCCTGCAACGGAGGAAATTCTGCAACTAAAGTTAACAAATTTGGCGAAGTAATTGTTGCAGATGTATCCAGCTCAAGCAGTGGTAATTTTGTTGAAAACCATAATTAAAATAAACTGAAAATTGATAGACAAACATCTCTCACCCGACACAGAATGTCTTGTGGTGCAACAGTACAGGAAAATGCGAGACACGTTTCCATTGCCTGCATACATTTTGGGCTACGGTCAGTTCCGATAACTTCAAGAAAGATAATATTTCCAAAACACATTCATCTGGCAGGGCATAAATTTTTGTTTCCGCGACCTCGTGATCTGCACACTGAAAGAAAAAATAAATAAAGGTAGAATTTCCTATGAAAACTGATAAATCATTGCTTAGGAACAGTTTTTTGCAGGGGTAGATCCAGGGGGGGGGGGCTCAAATCCCCCCCCCCAACAGTATCTAGGCCTGAGGAGGGTATAAAAACTACCCCATGGCTGACTCAAGCCTCCCCCTCCCAGAACCAAAATCCACTGAAGGCAAGCCCTCTGAACCAAAATTCACTCAAGACAAGTCCTCCCCCCAAATCCAAAGTCCACTCAAGCCCCCCCCCCCCAAACCAAAACCCTGGATCCACCCCTGAGTTTTTGGATGTAGAATCTGTGGCAATAACTTATGTTTTGTGTATCAGGAACCACATGAAAACACATTAATTCCTCAATTAATCTGAACAGTTTACTTTCGCGACAGTAAAACACATTATTTTCAGTGAATGAGTGTCCTTTCTGAATATCAGGTTTGATCTTTCAGTGTAATAGCTTCTGTTTTATTTTGTAATCTTTCAGCTAAACTGTTAACTTGTATGCTCAGGAAGCTATCAAGAAAGTTGTATAAAGATTTGAGTTTGGAACTGAGAATGGTGAGTGAGTGATAATGCTATGGATTGAATCATCATCCAGCCATCCAGATTTGGTTTTCATGGCTCCCCCAAATCACTCCAGGTGACTTCCTTCCCATTCTCTTGCATCTCTAATGACTTCTGCCATTAAAGAGGTGTCAAGCCATAAGGAAAAGATAATTTGGAATATGAGTTGAAAGAAAATCAGTCAGAATACTGTGATTTGTTAATGACATTGCCCAGTTAGCAGACAATAGTGATGGTGTAATGGCTAGCGTTCTGGTCTCACATTCGGGAGGACGGCGGTTCGAATCCCCGTCCGGGCATCCAGATTTGGGTTTTCCATGGTTTCCCAAATCACTCCAGGCAAATGCCGGGATGCTTCCTTCAAATGGCCATGGCCGAATTCGTTTCCATTCCTTGCCCCCCATCCTTTCCCGTCTCTAAAAGACCTCGCTGTTAGAGAGACGTTAAACAGATATATATATATATATATAAAATAAGTGAATGGTGTGAAGATAATACTGGGCATTATGATGGATTATACCTTTTATTTAGTTGTTTGGGAGGACTCTATTTAATAGAATTTAATATTTAACTACTATGTGATGTTGTTGCATAACCATTGATTTCTTCGACGTAGAATTATGAAGAATCTATTTTCAACAGTTTCAAACTTTATTACTGTGCTTGTGTTTGCCTCCTCAAGAAACTACATTTGAGAGATCACATATTCAAAAATGCAAGGTTCTTTTTCAGCAATCGCTAAAAGCGTAGTGGTAATACAAATATCTCATTGTATTCTCTCCTGATAATTCACCATGGTAACTCAAACTTTCTTTCTCTCTCTCTAAGAGCAATAATTATTCAATTTTGTCCATGCCCAAAGAACAAAATTTAATTCTTTAAATAAAATATTAAATCTTAGCTCAGTCTAAACACAATTCCAGTTGTGTCACAGTGACATTTTGTTCTCTTATTCAGATTTGTTTATATTTGCAGAAAAAATTAGACTGTGAAATTTTTCTGCCGACTCTTTCCACTTGCCCAAGACTTGTTTCTGCAAATATACTTTCCAATATTATAATTCCCAGAATTGTGCTTTTCAACTATATCTAGCTGCACACTGTCATTCTTAGTCAAAACAACTACCCATATAATGACGAATCTATGATGAAGAAAAGTCAGGTAAAGCAAAGTTTACATGTAAAATTATTTTAATTTTTTAATTTAATTTAATTTAATTTCAATGGAGCACATGCTTTGGTGGCAATTTCCCTACACACCCAACTTCCCCTATCCTGCACCCACCTACATTTGCCCTCTACAAATTTTAACTTTAAATTCTTTTAACGTTTTCGGTAAGTTAGTCATCATTCCCCACGGTAACTGATTCCAATCCCTGACACCCTTAACTTAAAAAGAAAATCTTCCCACACCATTGTGTCTGAAATCGAGTGCCAGCTTGTGGTCATGGTGATCTTTTCCCTTCCATGACCTACTTTTCATACCTACTGCATTATCTTTCCATGCCTCATCGCCAGTATATGCCCTGTACACTCCCATGACCCTCCTCATCCTCCTCCTGTCTTGCAATGAATCTCATTCCAGCTCCTTTATCATATCTGTCACTGATTGCATTCTCCAATAATTTCCAGAAACAAATCTAGCAGCCCTTCTTTGCGCCTTCTCCAACTCCTGTATTTAATACTCAAAATGTGGGTCCCATACTACACTGCCATATTCGAGCAATGGTCTGACCAAAGTTTTGTAACCCAATTCCTTCACTTCTCTTGTGCATCCCCTCAGAACTCTCTCCAGCAAGTACAGGATTTTGAAACCTTTTCCTACCACCTGTCCAATGTGTCCTGCCCAGTTAAGCTTGTTATCAAACGTAATGCCAAGATATATTTACATTTCAAGTCTTCAGCAAGCAATTCTTTCCCCACCTTACATTCATAGTTAACCTTTTGTTTTTTATTTGTGTATCTAATTAGCTGACTCTTCTTTGCATTTATCTTCAGCCCATGTTTACCAACCCAACTAGATATCTTGTCCATATCACCCTGCAACTGTTTACAGTCCTCGATCGTTTTGATCCTTTTTTACAGCATTTTGTCATCTGTAAAAAATCTAATTTCAGATAGTAAACAATCAACACAATTATTCATTAGAATAATGAATAGCAATGGTCCCAATACACTACCCTGCGGCACTCCCATTTTTACTTCCACTTCTTTTGATTCTACATTTCCTACCCTAACTTTCTGTTTTCTACCTTTCAAAAATTCTTCTACCCAGCAAATCACTTTCTCATCCACTCCAATAGGTTTTACCTTATTTACTACCATTTTGTGGCTTACTCTGTCAAACGCCTTTGAAAGATTTAGTGCTACACTATCAATTTGGCCTTCCTTGTCCATTTCATCTGAAATATCTTGCATATATCCCACCAACTGAGATTCGCATGAATATCCTTGCCTGAACCCATGTGCCTACTTGAAAACCACTTATGTTCCTCACATACATTTTGGGTACAATTTTGTGGGATTCTGGAGAAATTCTAACATTTGAGAAGATAAAGTATGAATTCAACAGGAAGTAAGTAATAAGCCACATTGCTGCACAAAGAACGCAATCCTACATAAAGATGAGACTCGACAAGCAGAGTTCAGCTTTTAACCTTCTTCATAACAATGTCCCAGCTCTCACAGCTGCATTTACCAAAGCAGTTCTAAAGGACTGAGTATTCAAAGAGATGCCCTATCAAACTTACGGCCTGAAACTAGGTCCTGTGATTAACAGCTGTTTTCCAAAATCTTCAGGGTTATAAATTTAACTTCAGGAAACAGTTCATTGATATTTTACAAAAAAAAATTCAAACCAATTTTTTTAGTGTACTGAAATGTCAATTGTTACATGCAATACAATAAATGTATTCAAGTGTGTGAGAATTTTAAAGTATAATAATCTCCTCATACATTTTCGCCTGCTTAACTGATTTGCTGCTTTTCTATGTTGTTACAATGTTTAATCTGATGAATTGGAGTAAAATTAAATTTTAATGTCACAAACATTGAATAGCATACCAAAAACAAAAAACAAAATAGTCCTTGCTGGGAATCAAACCTGCTACCTTTAAAATGTGAAGATTACATCTTGACGCATGTAGCTGTTCAGCTGACATTTACATAACTTTCTCTGCCAATATAAACCGTACAATGTTAGATGAGCAAGTACTAAAGAATCTAGTTGGTTGCATCCCAGAGTGAGAGAAGATACTGAACAAGTAATGTTGGCAAGGCAGAAGATTATGGAAGAGGCTTGATTGTTACTGCAGCCAGTTAGCTGGAGTGGAAAATTGATGGTGTTGATAAATAAAACAAGTTTTTAATTACAATTTTTATGCTGATTTCTCCTAAATAAGAGACTCAGCAAGATGGATGCCATTAGCATGAGATTCTTCAGTTGTCATAGTATTCTCATGTTCACATTGAAGTAATCTTCTTGCGAATTTGCAGAAACTAAACAAAATATAGGAATGTAGATAGGACTAACAAAGCACATATGATAGCCTCAGGGCCGGCGCTAGGAATTTCAGGCCCGGGTAAAATGGGAGACATTTTTTTTTAGCTATCTACAAACTAGCGGGGCGACAATGGGCGGATTTTAGCTTCAAGGCCTGGGGCCCTGCAGCCGGTGATCGGGGCCCCCCATCATCTGGCGGGCCGGGTACATTTTGAACCGCTTACCCCCCCCCCACCCCACCCCCAACGCCGGCCCTGGATAGCCTGGATGTTGCCATCTTTCAAGAATCTAAATAAATGAGCCACACAGACAAATTTCATCCTTTATTCCATTCATAATTGCATCACAAGGACAATAACAATTTTGTGAAACAAATATACTGTATTTTATACTGTGTATTAATTCCACAAAACCTAAGAAATAAATAATCAAGGTTATGTATGAACATAATTACCTGTTCCAGTTTCTTCTGTTTCCTCGGAGGTTCTCCCCCACCATCACTGCCAGCAGATGAGCTGCTTTTCAGGCTACACATTCTTTTTTTTTTCTGCTGAAAAGTAATTTTAGAATTATATTATATTCCTATCAAGCATTTTAACCCTCAGATACATGGAACATTAAATTGATTAAAGATAAATTTGGATAAAAAAAATTCCCAACTAAATAATCAAAATCTTCTATATGCATAATTAACAACATAGATATTTGAACAATTTCATTTACCCTGATTCATACTAAACATCCATGGTTTTATTCTAGTCCTCCAAATTTGTGGCTTGCTCTAATTTAAAATCTGAATTTCCTACATGCAATTTGACACTGCTCGATAAAAAATATGGACTTAACATGTTTTAGCAGTATAATTCAGACATGTAAAGGAAAAGCAAATCTGCAAAATCCAGAGACAAACAAAACTAGCATGTAATACTACAACTTATTTTTGGTTTACTAGCTATGTACTCATAAACAATATGACTCCCTTCCCACTTTTGTTCGCCCAAACAAATCAGATACGCTGGCACTATGCTTTTCACTGTAGCAACTTCCTTGTAAGGCTCATGATTTCCTAACATCTCCAGCATCCAGATGTCAGAAGTACAGACTTTCTCCACAGGATGAAAATTGGTGGCACTTGACCCTGGAGGGAGAGAGTAAAGAGAAATGTGTTGTTATGGATCCATTAGATTAAGCGAAAATTAAGAATGAGAAAGTGAGAGGACCTTCGAAGACAGATTTTAGAGTATCATCCGGTTATGTTGTCAGATCAATGGTTCTCATTATTCAGGTGTTGCATACATCAAACATCTAGAATACAATTAAGTAGTAAGGTCACAGATTTCCAAAATTACTGTGCCAACATCACACCCCCTGATAACAACCCGTTTTATTTTAAATGATTATTAATGTGAAACATAGAATCAGAGTAGAAAAACAAAATATAATAGCAGGGAACATGTTGGGAAAACTTTGAATGAAGGGCCATCTGATAAACAAGTACTTTGACATGTTTACTCTGTGACAAAATTATGACATGATGCACACTGTCTTGAATGAATAACAGAATTTTGACACATTGCATGGTTGTGGATAAATAAGTCCTTAAGTTTGCATACAATTGTAGCAAACACAATATCTTTGCAATCGAAGGCTGTGTCTGTAATATCTAGGTTGTGGACCTGAGTTATGGAACTCAATCATGACCTGGCTCACCATGATCGTAAACAGTTTCAAGCAGTTTTAGGGAGAGTAAACACTGCTTATTAAAGGATTGCTGTATTTAAGGCGTTTTCTGCCTCTGAATACCATTAGTAAGAGGACCCCCAATTCCAGCTATAATAAATTTAGGACCGTGACTCTTAAATTAAAGGTAACTGGTAAAAGGAAGAAAATAGGTGACTTAAGGTGTATTTATAAATACTGCACAAAAAATTTTTAGTTGGCGAAGCAATAAAATGAGGAGTGGCAATGTAGATATTGAGGAGTAATGATGGAAAATGCCAAAGAAAACTATTAATAAATTGTAAGAGAATAATGAAGCAAGTAATTGATTTCAGCAACGTAATAGACAAACAGCAAACAACTGCACGGCCAGAGTCTTGATGAAAGAAAGAATTACTAGTTTTCTTGAGGATTATAAAAGGTACTACAGAGAAGGAACTTTTGATATATTTATGTTTGCAAAACGTCCTAACATTTACCATGTGCCTTTTGCGAGTTTTTTTCTGGTACAGGCATCCAAATCGCATTTCAACTCCACAACTGCTAGGAAGAAAACACGAAACCAGTTGTGCTTGTCTAAAGTGTAGTTCCTTGTGCCTTGGCCCCTTTTTCGATATTTCAACAACTACGTGATATATATATTTCACCTTTGATTTGTCTCATCGAATTACATAAGAATCCTTCATCAAATTTGGCATATTATTCTTCTGGCACAGGTGTCATTTCAAAACAACCACTCTCGAGAACTAAGCGAGATTCTTCAGTTTCGATTTCTCTTCTTGAGTTACATAAGGCTCCATCATTAAATTACGGCGTCACAGTTATCATAAATGTCGGAATTAACTAACATTAAGGGGACTTAAGATTTTTTTTTTCCATAGTTCGCGGTATCGATAGGGTATGTTCGCTAAGGACATATTTTGAACTTCATTGAAGGCGGCTTTTTACAACCTTAGATCGTGGAAATGAGCAACAAAGCTCAAAGGTTAGTATCATTTTCTGCTTTAATTCCAGATGGTGATAACGCTGCGTCGCTACTGTTAACATGACGTCACTTTCACGTACAGTCGTAAAAACATATATTGTGACCGAGCGTACGCTCGGTCACAATAATTTAAAGCTGTACAAAGTTCAATATCAACATAAACCGATATCCCGAAGGTGGATCAGATGCAGGCGGCCGCAGATGTCCGATAACACAACCAGTTGTTCAATGTTTGAGGTGAAGCTCGCATTTAATCAGAGAAATATTAGAAAATATTGCTATGTCACGCTCAGTCACAGTATATGTTTTTACGACTATACGTGAACGTTACGTCGCGATGACGTTATGGAACCAACCTTAACGTTCATTTAATAAGATTTTTTTATATATATACACTAGTTTGAATGAAATTAAACCACTACCATCAACACAAAACTACAACATATGAATTCAATTCCAAATCCTGATACAGAGAACGGCAGAGGAGAATGACTCTGGGACAATAAGTTTGAACAGCTATTGGTCTGAATTTCTGAAATTGGATACACACGTTCTTGGTTAGGGTTGCCAACTGTTTTTGACCGGACTGTCCTGTTCTATTTGTAGAGGGCAAATGTAGGTGGGTGCAGGATAGGGGGAAGATAGCTGTGTAGGGAAATTGCCACCGGAGCCTGTGCTCCATTGCAATTAAAATTAAATTAAAAAAAAAAATTAATTATTGCGATTTTTCCGTGTCTGGTTTTTAACAAATTTTAAAAATTATGGGTTAGTAGATAAGCAGCCAGCAGTTTTTTCAGATGCGTAGAAAGTGAACAAGGTCACGCCTTATTTCCCCCACCCGCTGCGCGTAATTCAACTGTTTCTCTCGGTATTCAAAAGTTGATGACAGGCAGGCAGTGAGGCATCATGGGATCACGGTAGATCACCCGAGAAAAAGCAAAATCGGCATCTAAAATTGCACTTTTAAACATTTTTTTATTATTTAATTGTTTTTAACTTTTAGACTTTTGTTATTTTATAGTTCGCGACTGTGATGATAAAAATTGTTTGTAAAAATAAGAAAATGAATTTCTCTGTAAATTTACTTTATGTAACATACCACCCTCCTCACCGCTGGCATTTGTCCGGTCGTGAAAATCTGAAAAGTTGGCAAGCTTATCCTTGAATTTTAATTGTAACTGAATTAAAGCTATCATAACAAAAAATAAGTTAATAACATTTGTTCACACAAAATGAAACCTCAATCGTATTGTATAAGGCTTTAAGTCGAACTACCTAAAACCGCCATAAAAAATTCTGCTGTTTCCGGGATACGAGGATATGATTGCATTGCTACTGTAATAATCTATTTAGTGTTTCCAGGCAGGTCGGCACCAAAGAGAGGGGCGCAAAACGAGAAGAGACTATTATAACGAAGCAATTAATCCAAATTTCAACAAATTAGTGGGAGTTTCGAGTAGGTTCCGAAAGTGGTGCATTCCCGGACTAAGATGCTGATATTAGGACCTTACTGGGGGTCTTAAGTAGGGATGTAACGCTTCTGCAATTGCGCAACTGTCGCATGAAATCCTACACCCGCTTGCGCTTCCGCAACTTTTAATGCGGAAGTATAGCGGAGGTATTGTTTAAATCGTAATATACCTATATATCTTACCTTTTTCTCTTATATGAGAAGCACCCCATCGACAGAAGATTATCATATCGGCTGTATGAAATATACCAAAAAAATACCAACGTGATTTTTTCTTTTCTTACGATACTATAATTAATGTAGCAATGAACTTTGTGAATGGATAAAGGATTTTCTAACTGGTCGGTCGCAGTATGTCGTCGTTGAAGGAGAAAGTTCTTCTAGTCTAGATGTTACATCGGGGGTACCTCAAGGAAGTGTAATAGGACCACTTCTTTTCTTAATTTTTATAAACGATCTCGGAGACAAAGTGAAAAGCCTTTTTTTTTAGATTGTTTGCTGATGATGCGGTTATTTATAGGGAAGTAAGGAATTTGGCCGATTGCTTAGAAATTCAGCGTGATCTGGATATTATTTTGGCATGGTGCGTTGAGTGGCAACTTACGCTAAATTGTAAAAAGTGCAAGATAATGAGCATAACTAACAAAATGAATCCAACTGTTCAGAAATACGAGTTAAACAATTCAGTTGTTGATATGGTCGATTCTATGAAGTGTTTGGGAGTAACGGTGCAGGGGAACATGAAATGGGACTTACACATTAATTCGTTGGTAGGTAGAGCTAATTCTAGGCTGCGATTCATAGGTCGAATCTTGAAAAATTGTAATGAACAAACAAAGGAGATAGCGTTCAAATCTCTTGTGCGTCCACATTTGGACTATTGTTGTGCCATTTGGGATCCGTTTCGTAAGGGGTTGATCGAAAGTATAGAGAAAGTACAGAGAAGAGCCGCTCGATTCGTGACCGCTTGCTACAGTCCTTATGAAAGCGTCACAGAACTGATTAGTAGACTAGGCTGGGAGTCTCTGGTAGATAGACGACGCACGTTTCGTTTAAACTTATTGGTAAACATGCGTACTCCCACTTTCACTTTAGAGTGTAGTGAAATACTTCTTCCACCAACCTATTTGAGCCGGAATGACAGGAAAGATAAGATTAGAGAAATAAGATGCCGCACTGATTCTTATATGAATTCTTTTTTCCCTCGTACCATTAGGGGTTGGAATGCAAAACAAAGAGGTTAGCTTTGGTGCTGAGCACCCTCTGCCACCCACAATTTTGTGAATTTGCAGGAGTATATGTAGATGTAGATGTAGAACTGAACGGTGTTATTACCTAATGCTCGAAATTACAAGTTTGAATTTGCATATAAGTAAAGCGGTCCCAGCTTGTTGAACTACTGTAGTATGCGCTTACCCATTCGTGCTACTAGAAGGGTCCAACAAGGTGTTCCAACTTCCAAGCAGTTCTTTCGACTCGCACTTAGGGAGTGGCATACGGAGATAATTAAATGAAGGAAATAAATATTCATATGCTGTTGTGTGCTCTGTACCTCACTTTAATTGTGAAAAAATGATATGAATGGGACCGAGCGTGGTGGTGTAACGGCTAGCGTTCTGGCCTCGCATTCGGGAGGACGGCGGTTCGAATCCCCGTCCGGGCATCCAGATTTGGGTTTTCCATGGTTTCCCCAAATCACTCCAGGTGAATGCCGGGATGCTTCCTTCAAAAGGCCATGGCCGAATTCCTTCCCATTCCTTGCCCCCCATCCTTTCCCGTCTCTAAAGACCTAGTTGTTATAGGAGACGTTAAGCAGTAAAAAAAAAAAAAAAAGATATGAATGTAAATCTACGAGCCCTGGCTTGGAAACCCACGTAGCGCAGCTTAGCTTTCCAGCCAACCCCTCTCCCCCTTCCTAGACCGAGTCACGTAGTTTATGGACGTTCCTTTTCTAGCTGAACACCGTGTCCTTATCGCACACTATAAAGGAGAAATTAGATGTCTAGAGGAATTTCCATCGGAGCCTTAGCTCCATCACAATTACATTAATAGCAAATATTAACACTAGTCATAAGGCATCGTTATACATGCTGGTAACAATTGGTAGGATTGATTAATAATCCGGGCATAGGTAAAAAATTAGGCACATAAAACTTGATGAGCCGTAAAATCCTTTTTAACATTTTACTAGGCCTCACGTTGAAAAAGGTTGAGAAACACTTTATTAGATTACATGAGATAGTAGTAATAGGAATGATAGTAATATGCTGACATAATCCGCGGTTCGAGCACAACGTCAGGGTCCCAAGAAGTAAATGTGCTATCGGTCTGAAATTTACTACACACGTTCCTAAATGCATATTATTTCATAAAACGGTGCATATAAAGCCGTCAAGCGTATGAAAAATGTATAAAGTTGTTTGAAATATGGGTAGCTCGTTACAAGTTATCACGCAATAAATGTTATTACCACCCACGTTATTACAAGTTGATATTTTTCTGCGTGTTTCTTACTTTTAACTATTGGTCCAGGCTGCATTTCAACCTAGCCACAACTGCTATTATCAAAAATTTAAACTAACTTAAATTCTCTGTATCCAACATCCGTTACGGTAGCGCCATGTTTTACCCTGGAAAGTAGGCTGGTATGCAATATATCTTAGCATTGAAATCCAATATGTCGCCACGCACATATGAATTGTAAATGTTAATGATTTTCTTCTTATCAAGTGTCGGCAATTTGCAGGTGGAAAGCAGTTTTTATCCAATAATGAAGACTTAAGAACACGTGGAATAAATATTAACAGCTAATAACGTGCATTTATTGCGTGATTACTTCTAACGAGCTACCCATATTTCAAACAACTTTATACATTTTTCGGCAGTTCTATCATTACCGTGGCGCCAAAATCTGATGATGAATTCTTGTAGAACTCGACAAGAAAAATTGAAAGTAACGAATAAATTTTTTGATATCTCGCTTAGTTCTCGAGATATCGTATCTCAAAGTTGACATAGGTTAAAATACAGCCTGGACCAGAAGAAAAATATCGCTATAGCCAAATTTGATGATGAATTCGTACGTAACTCGACGAGATAAATGGAAAATAAATAATAAAGTTTTTTGATATCTCGCTTAGTTTTCGAGATATTGTAACTCAAAAGTGAGGAGGTTAGGGTGAGATCCGGCCTGGACCAGAAATTTTTTTTCACCAAAACCACCATATCTACATGGTGGAAATGCATCTATAGGTGTTTTATTTTCTTCCTAATGATTGTTGCTAGGATGAAATACAGCCTGGACCAGAAGAAAAAACACCAAAAGCAGAAGGAACTATACCTATGACTGATT
>JARYHS010014186.1:0-23400 GCA_031002005.1 Vandiemenella viatica | reverse complement strand
GATGATTCTCCACTGCCGCCTGGGGAGATCAAAACCTTGTAACCTTACTGAGGGGTCCTCAACTAGTTTTT
The DNA here is from genome assembly GCA_031002005.1 of Vandiemenella viatica. Classification (NCBI taxonomy): domain Eukaryota; kingdom Metazoa; phylum Arthropoda; class Insecta; order Orthoptera; family Morabidae; genus Vandiemenella; species Vandiemenella viatica. Next base: position 23,329 of record JARYHS010014186.1, on the reverse strand, counting down.
TATTGGCTACTGATGACTGCTCCCATTGAGTTGTCCACAGCTTGTTGATGTTGAAAGAAGACTCTGTAAGGTTGATTGCTGTGCGCCATGGTAATTATCTTGATTTCAAGCATTGGTATTTTGCTTGAATAATGTGTGAATGTATAGGCAGCTGAGGGTTTTTCAGGATATATTTTCACCTTTTTTAAGAGTGCTTCTGATGTTCTTAGTGCAGGGGTTAGATGTTGCATAGCACTGGAAGTCATATGGTGTTTGTACTGTGAATACAGCCCGTAATTGTCCTCATTGCCTGATTGAGTTGCACATCTATCTTCTTTGTATGGGCACTATTGATACAGGATGGGCAGCAGTATTCAGCAACCGAGTATGACAGAGCTAAGGCTGTGGATCTTAGAATGTGAGTACTGGCTCCCCATGAAGTAGCTTTTGGAGAATATTATTTCTCTTTTTGACTTTGGCAGCCACGTTTGAGAGATGTTGTTTGAAAGTTAGTGTTCTGTCCAGTGTTATACCCAGATATTTTGGTGTGCCGCAATATGGCAAGAGTTGGCCTTTGGATTTAACTTCTGGTTTATAGTGCGCTTGTCTGTTGCATAAATGAAATGTTGAAATAACTGTTTTCTGAGGATTTAGATGGAGGCACCATTTCTTGAAGTATTCATCTAACTTTTCCAGATCAGCTGATAAAGTTGTTTCTGCATCAGAAAAGTTGGGGTTCTGGTTCACCAAACAGATATCATCAGCGTAGGTAAATTTTCTTGAAAATGTTTCTGTTAAATCATGAGTACACAAATTGAATAGGAGGTGTGCTAAAACAGATTCTTGGGGTAAACCATCATTTAGTATAAATATTCTGCTTCTGTCATTATCAGAGTATATCTGAAAGTATCTATTGCTCAACATGTTGTTAAGTAGTTCCATAAGTTTTCGGCTTAGGATAATACTCACAGATTTCAAAAGAAGTCCTTCTCGCCAAACAGTGTCATAGGCAGCTGACAGATCCAAAAAGGCAGCCACACTTACTGATTTCTTCTCAAACCCATTTTCAATAAGAGAGTGAAAACCTGGTCATTACAACTTCTCCCTGGCCTAAACCCTGCTTGTTCTATGGGAATGTGGTTATTGATCACTTCAGAAATTCTATTGTAGATCAGCTGCTCAAGGAGTTTGTATGTGACACTTAGAAGTGCTAATTTCTGTTTAAACTCTCTGCCTAAGACTTGACCCTAATCTAAAAAAGGAAATGCCCTAACACTATTAACTACAGGAATATTTTCACCACAGACCATACTCTTATTATCTCACTGCTTATTCAATCAAATCCCATGATATTTCTTAATTTCCAAACTACCATTCCATATTTCTTTCTCTGTAATTTTATGAAATTTGCTAAGGTGATGTGGTATAAGTGTGCAGGGAGAAAAAAAAAACAGTATGCTATGATTTGCTGATGACATTGTCCTGTTAGCAGAAAGGGCTGAGGATATTGAGAAATTACTAAATGGCATGAACAATATACTGAAGGAAGATTTTGGTCTGAATATAATTCAAAGCAAGACTAAAGTGATGAAATGTAGCAGAAATAATACAAATACTAGCAGATTAAATATAAAAATAGGATCGAATGCAATTGGAGAGGTAAGTGAATTATGTTATTTGGGAAGCAAAATTACAACCATTGGCCGAAGCAGGAATGATGTTAAAAGCAGAAAAGCTCTAGCAAAAAGAGCCTTCATGAAAAAGAGAAATCTTTTAGTTTCAAACATTGATCAAGGAATTAGAAAGAACTTTTTAAAACTATGAGTGTGGAGCACAGCACTTTATGGTAGTGAAACATGGACTTTAGGAATACCAGAAAGAAAGAAAATTGAAGCATTTGAAATGTGGTGTTACAGAAGAATGCTGAAAATTGATTTTTTTTTTTTTTTTTTTTTTTTTGTAACTGCTTTACGTCTCTTTTTAACATTGAGGTCTTTAGAGACGGGAAAGGATGGGGGCAAGGATGGGGGCAAGGAATGGGAAGGAATTCGGCCATGGCCTTTTGAAGGAAGCATCCCGGCATTTGCTGGAGTGATTCGGGGAAACCATGGAAAACCCAAATCTGGATGCCCGGACGGGGATTCGAACCGCCGTCCTCCCGAATGCAGGCGAGAACGCTAACCGTTACACTGCCCCGCTCGGTCTGAAAATTGAATGGACAGACAAAGTAAGAAATGAATGGGTTTTGGAAATGATTGTGAAAAGAAGTTTGTGGAAGAAGCTTACAGACAGAAGAGACAGGCTTGTAGGTCATATTTTGAGACATGCTGGATTGGTTAATTTGCTGGTGGAGGGAACGGTCAAGGTAAGAACTATAGGGGAAGACAGAGATTAGAATATTTGAAGCTGATAATTGAGGACGTGGGTTTTAAGGGATATGTAGAGATGAAGAGGTTAGCACAAATAGGAAAGAATGGAGGATTGCGTCAAACCAGTCGAAAGACAGCAAAAAAAAAAAAAAAGGTGATTATAATGATGTGTTCTGTATATTGTATTAACTCTTCAATACTTTCGATATAACAATTATTTAATTTATTTTCTATTTGTTTCAAACTAAACAAAATTATTTTCCTTTGTTTTATACAAATGTTTTAAATTTTTCCTCATGAAACTGTTGTTTACTTTCCAGCCATACATTTACAATATTATTTCTATATTGTTTGTACTGATTCCATGCTTCATCTTTTTTTACTGTTGCTCATTCAATTTATTTTAATAAGAGAAATTTTCTACTAGCTATAGCGCTATGAACACTTACTTCCTTGATTTTCTTTGAAAACCAAGGACGTGGTAAATTATTTCACCTGTAAGTGTGACCTTCTAGCATACTCTGGATTGTATATTCTCAACACTTTTTTATGTTTATATTATAAACACTTTTGGAATGTTATTGCTCTTATCCATTTTATCTCCAATTATTTTAATTACTGTCTTATAATCAATCCTATACTTTGTGAATAGCTCGTTTATTTTATTATTATACATCTACATCCATATTCTGCAAATCACAAATACTGTGGGTGGCAGAGGGTGCTAAGCACCAATCCTAATTCAGTGCATTCCAATCCCGAACAGAACGAGGAAAGAAGGAATACATAAATGTATCAGTACGGCATCTTATTTCTCTAATCTTATACCTCCTGTCATTGCAGCCTAAATAGGTTGGCGGGAGAAGTATTTTGTTGCACTCGTAACTTAAAGATTTTGGCATATTCTCCAGCAAATTCAAATGTAAACGACGTCGTCTGTCCGCCAAGCAATCCCACCCCAACTCTGTGATAATGGTTACGTTACAGTCTCCTATTCTTGGTGTGTCCAATACTGTACATTTCAGATTTAAATTGTCAGTAATCATGAAACCTCACTATTATGATTGACCCTTGTTATCTAATTTACAATTTGTTTCATCCCTAGCCTTGTTACTTGTGCTACTAGCTTTTTGGTATAAAATTCATTTTTTTTTAGTTTTTTTTAGCAATCTGTATTAAGTTCCTCCCCTGTACGTCCATTACCATCGAGAACCTATGCTACTAATATGTGATCTATGATTGCCTACAATATATTATCCACCATAGATGAGAATCAACGCAGCTACCGTCCACCATTCCCTTGTTTAACATCACGAACATTCCACTATTGTCTTTACTTTACAAGTTACACCTTATATGATTAATTCAATTGTTTCTATATCTAACTCCGACACATGGGATTACACTGGTGTGGTTTCATATGAATATGTGTTCAACCAGCTTATCACATACTTGCTAAGAAGGAAGACAAAATGATCCCAGCATACTAGAAAAAGGATTCATAATTGTTTGAGTAAGGAATTAGTAAATAGCGTATTTGCAGCGGGAGTATTTCATCCCACTGTCTCCCTGCCTTAAAGTAGTGGTAAAGAACACAGGGAAGAGGTTGAGAAAATAATGGAAACACACATCTTAATTTTGCACTTAAATAATGGCAAATGGTAAAGAGTTGGTAGCAGTCTTTCTATGCTCCAATAAAGCTTTGCCGGTGTGCCGAGATATAAAATTTGGGAACGCTTAGAAAAATTGTCACTAATTATGAATTAATTACATGATAAATGTGAGAGTAGTGTGTAAGTGGCAGATGATAGATCAGAATTATTTAGAGCAAAGAAAGAAGTGCAGCAAGACTTTTCACTGACACAAATTCTTCACAGGTTTGCCACCGGATAATGTTTTCTAAGGACAAGCTTTCGGCAGCTTGCACATCCGCCATCATCGGGTCCATTGTACCTAAGCTTGTCCTAGAAAACATTATCCGGCTGCAAACCCTTGAAGAATTTGTGTCAAAGATACGCCGGGAAAGTCTTGTTTCTCATAAGGCTTTTCACTTTCCCCACTACTCTTCAGTTGTGGAAGTCGTTTTCCAATGAATGGAATGGTAGAGCTTAATAAGCAAATCGGTGCAATAAATGGATCTATTTTGTTATGTGAAGTGTGCAATATAATCTGGATAGGAGTGATCCATCAACAACTAAGCAGGCATTGTATTTTACTTTCTTATCATGGCTTTATGTGTAGTCAACAACATTGGAGGCAGGAAAAGACTGGGGACAAGGAACAGGAAGGAATTTAGTCATGGCCTTTTGAAGGAACTGCCCAGAATTCGCCTGGAGTGTTTGGGAAAAACTGTGTAAAACTGAGATCTGGATGGTTGGACGGGGATTCGAACCTATGTCCTCCCCGAATACAAGGCCAGAACATCACTGCTTACTCACCACACTTGATCACTGCTGGTAATGACATACAATTTGGAGAAAAATATATTAAACAAGTAAATGGAATTGTAATATACTAAACTTAAGTTTCTGCACTTAAAAACAAGGAAAAATTTGAAAAGAATACATAACAAGGATATGATTGTGGATCTTACAATGGAAGAAAATTATAGTGGTGCTGGATCACCTGTGTGAAAATTTTGTGAATAACATACGATGAACACGGCAGGATTCATGGTATATGGTAGGACGATAGTAGAACCAACTCATTTGAAGCAATGGTTTGTCAACTGAAATAGGTATGCAACAAACAGTAGAAAACATGTTCAGTTTACCGATATCTCTGTGATTTGTGGTACTTTTATCTTGGCTGTAATGTAATTAGTTCTTATGCCATAAATGATGAGATTAGTAGTTCAGATAATAAGATAAAAAGTGTTTGGAACATTATTAAAAGAGAAACAACTGTATCATCCCTTGAACATAAACCTATATCTATAAGCATTAATGATAAGCTTGTAAATGACCCCTCTTATGTAGGAAGTGCTTTCAATAACTACTTCTTAACAGTTGCTGAAAAAATAAAAGGAAAATATATTGGGAATATGGATGCTATAGCAATACTTAAATCCTTGTCACCAAAAACAGCACCTATGTCTCTATTTCCCACCAGTCAAAATGAAATTGAAAAAATTATTAAATCCCTCAAAAATAAAAAGTCATTTGGTTATGATGAGGTTTCAACCCATGTAGTGAAACAATGTAACACCAGCATTAGTAGAGTTATTAGTCATATTTGTAATAGTTCTTTTGAAGAAGGTATCTTCCCTGACTCACTCAAGAAGTCAATAATCAAACCGCTTTATAAAAAGGGTGATACCTCAAAATTGAGAATTACAGACCCATTTCACTTCTACCAGCATTTTCAAAAATCTTTGAAAAAGCAATGTACAGAAGGGTGTATGCACATTACAAAAGAATGACCTACTCAGTAAAGTACAGTTTGGTTTTAGACAAGGCGTTTCAACAGATTCAGCAATTTTTGCTTTTGTAAACAACATACTGGAATCAATGCATAAAAAATTAAATTCCCTAGGTATATTCTGTGATCTTGCTAAGGCTTTTGACTGTGTTGATCATGAGATTCTACTAGGTAAATTAGACCACTATGGAGTTAGTGGTAAGCCAGGACTTGGTTTAAATCATACCTGGAAAATAGAAAGCAATGTGTATCACTGAAAGATGTAATACAGGAGATGTTATAAACTCAGAATGGGGTATAGTTAAATGTGGTGTGCCTCAGGGTTCAATTCTTGGCCTCTGCTGTTCTTAATCTATATAAATGATCTCCCACATATACTAGGTGATAATGAACACATGGTGCTCTTTGCAGATGATACTAGCATATCCTTGAAAGACCCATCAGCACAAAACCTCGAAAACACAGCAAATGATGTTAAAGAAAATTAACAGGTGGTTTAATGCCAACAAACTAATACTTAATGTAGAAAAGACACAGTTACTTCAGTTTGTTACAAAAAATAAAACAAAGGACAGCTATAATGTGATATCAGAAGGAAAAGCAATCATGAAAGCAGTTTCACAAAATTCCTGGGTGTATATATAGATAACAAATTGAACTGGAAACACATATTCAACAACTTCTTAAAAAACTGAATTCTGCAACATTTTCACTGAGGGTAATATCTAGAATAGCTAATATAGAAACCAGAAAGTTAGTATATTTTGCATATTTTTCATTCCCTGCTCACTTATGGCATCTCATTCTGGGGAAACTCGTCACAAGCACAGAGGGTATTTAAATTGCAAAAGCGTGCTATAAGAACTATTTGTGGAGCAAACCACACCACAGACGTCGTGCAGAAATCTATTTAAAAACCTGGGTGTTCTAACAATGCCAGCACAGTATGTATACTCTGTATATCATTTGTAGTGAAAATCCTGAACACTTCAATCTTAATGCTGACATACATAGCCATAATACTAGGAATAAATATAATATTCACAAGGATTACAAATCACTGTCAATTGTACAGAAAGGGTAACATTTACTGGAGCTTCCTTATTCAATGTATTACCAACAGAAATTAAATGTTATCTACAAAAACCCAACTACTTTAAGTCCAAACTGAAAGAGTTTCTGCTTCAGAACCCATTTTACTCTGTGAAAAAATTTTCTTCTTGGAATTTGGTAACTAAGAATGACTGATAAATGTGTATGGAAGGGGAAGGTGACAAAATTATCCACAATTACTAAAATGATATATGGTTTTTCTTTCTGTTGAAACTTGACAAATGAACTAATTACACTGTTTACAAAATTTCACTCATATATAGTAACTAACATGGGATAGCATGCACTCAAAAACTGCTGTGAAAAATTATCATATAACAGGTTTTTAAGTAATTGACTGCTTATGAGTTGTTGGTAATATAATTGATATTGCTAATAGGTGTGTGTACTGTTCCACATAAATAGCAACTAACATATATAATATGTAGTCACAAATTACAGTGAAACTTATCATGGTAACTGGTTGGTAAGAAAATAACTGGTTATTAGATGCTGGTAACAAGTGTATACACTGTTCCACATAATAAGTATTAATTAACTCGGGATTGTATTTGTAGATTACAGGAGATATTGGTTATACTAATGGGTTGTTGCTAACTTGTTGTCAATATATAATAATATTATCAATTATATAGTAATATTGACATTACTAATAAGTGTATGTACTGTTCCACATCTCCGAGATTATTCTCACATGGGATCAAAGTGAACTTATCTATCTATCTTTATTTGTGATGTTTGCTAATTCTTTAAAATGACACCTAATTTATCGTTTTTTATTAGTTACGAATAAATGCTTTTCCCATAAACACTTCTGAGGATACTTTGATACTTTTGCATTTTAAGGCACAAATTCTGAAAAATTCCTTTCTTAATTTATGATGTGGGAGACCTTAATCTTTAAAATGATACCAAGGCTTTATCAGGAGAGGAATGTCTAAGGAAGAAGACAGGCAAACATCAGAGATCCTTTGTAGTTATCTACCTGGTAGAATTCCTCCTGATGCATTGTTGATTAACAATGAGGATGGGAGCTGAGGCAACAGTGGTGAGCGAGTCTATAGACAAAGTGCATTTTAGTGCTGGTTTCATTGTATACGGAGGGGAAAGATTTCGAATTAAAGTTATGAGCCAGAATAGGCCAATATGGCTAGTGGGTTCTTGATGAATGTGCTGTATGATATCAGTGAATGGAAATATGTCGGATCAATTTCTACTTAAAACACTGAGAACAAATGTTCTCTCAGAATAAAGCACCATTAATAGTAATCATTTTTCATGGTGGTTGGAAGATTAATGATAACAGAAGTAAATAAGAAATTTGCTGTTGTAATAATTGAAGAAGTTCCCTAATTTAATTGTGATGGAGTGCAAGCTCTGAATGCTATTTCACTACAAAACCATTTTTCCCACCTGCTTTTCTCCTCTACAAATTTCAACTTTAAATTCTGTCAGAATTTTTTGTAAATTATTCATAATTTCCCTTGGTAACTTATTCCAATCATGACCTCCTTACTTAGGAAAGAAAATCTTCCCTCACCATTGTGCCCAAAATCGAGTGCCAGCTGTGGTCATGGATAACTTTTCCCTTCCATACACCTCTCTTATTCTTCCACCAATATCTTATACAAGTCCTACCTCCATTGTAAACTTAAACAATATATCTTAATTTTTATTTTAGTAAGTTTCTTGACCATATTTGTGTTAGGAAACTGGTTAACTGTAGATTTGTGATTTGCATTCTACTTTGTTAGCTCGTGCTATCATTACGTACATTTCTTTCTTTCACAGTTGAAATAAGGGATTTATATTGTTTTCATTACACATCAAGCAATGAAGATATACCAAAGCCAGCCGGCTGGAACTTCTTTGATATGCAGGCGGAATACCAGCGAATGAGAGTGCCTAATGACCATTGGAGCCTCACCTTGGTTAATAAAGATTATGAGGTCAGTAATTATTGTTGACGCATGCCTGTGATTAATCTGTTCATTAGAAGAACTAGATTTACTGGAAACTGGTCTACTAATAATCAGAATTCTAGTTTTGGACAGTTTATTTTTATATCGCACTCATTTATTATTACTGTGACAGTTAAGGATTGCGCAGTGTTTTCAGTCCCACGGGATTTGCACTAATTCCTCAGGGTCCAGTGGGATTGGCGCCAACAGTTTGTTAACGCATACATACTTTTTTTTACACTGACGTAATTTAAATGACTACAAGAAAAGATGCCTGTTTGCTTTCAAAATTACTACAGGTAAATAGAGGAAGGTGGCAATTGCAAAATATTATTTACATTAAAAAGAAGTCAGTTTCTTTACTCACTATTAATGAAATAAGAAAAACTTGGAATTGATTTTGAGGTAAATTTTCCAATCCACAACATTGCATTTGGAAGTATGAAGATGTATATGACTAAAGTATTTATTAAAAAATTATTGCTATTGTCTCAGTTGTCTCTTGTGTTGGTTTTTATTTCATTTATGTCTGCAGCTGTGTGACACGTATCCACGTTACCTGTATGTTCCTTCATCGGCATCCACATCAATGCTTATGGGGAGCTCAAAATTTCGAAGTAAGGGACGTCTACCTGCACTTACCTACCTGCATCATAATAAGGTATGGTCTATCAGCTTGATGCCAAGAGTCACACTGCAAAACATGGCTATTGATAACAATAACTTATATTAGCTGTAATATCAATTTTTTGACTGTCCATATGTGGATGTGTGAAATGTATTTTATGAGTAAATTTTTGTTTCTCAGAAAAAAGCACCCAGTTGTATCTTGAAATAGAAAACATAGTTTGAACTGCTTTAAGATTTTTGTTGTTGGTTTAGATCTTTTATTTAAATACCTTGTAATAACACATTTGTGGGGTAATTAATTAAATTCACTTGGTTTTTTTATGCTTGTCATTAATCAAAATGACACATTGAATATACACCAGGACCATGTAAACACTACTGAAATATTAAATACAATTGAAGAATGCATGGCTCACATTTTTTAAATATTTATTGACCACTCAAAGTACTTTACAAAAACATAGTGACACTTGGAAAATAGATTCAGAAACAATTGAATGAATATTTAGAACAATATTTCTAGGGAGCGTTTTGGATTATTGAATTATTGCTGTGAACTTTCAATTAGCTCCAGTATTACACCAACAGCATCTGGAGTATCCAACTTGCTGTCATTTACCAGTGCAGAACATTTCAAATGGCTTCGGTGGTAAGCAGATAGGAGTGCTGAGCGTCGTCCACTTCAGTCTCAGTAGGATTAGAAAGAGCTGAGTATATTCACAATGTCAAACTACGAAGTGTCGTCTCCATTGCCTCTAAAACCAGCTCCCTTCCTGTTCTGCTTCTGAAGCTCTTTGTAAGCACCTCAGAATTTTACAAATTCTAAACCTTGTCACTACAGGAAATGGGGACGGGAATCATATAGAAGCCGATACTGCAGCTTATATCTGAATACAGGGAGATTTAAAATCTAAAAACTTACTGAAAATGTACTTGATACTAAAGAATATTACACCATAAACCATTTTTCGAGATCAGGCCTTACTTTCAGAGCTATTCACGATAAACTTTTAATTTGAATTTTTAATATGGAGGACTTTTTCTAAGTAAGGATACACTTCTGACCAGCGATGTCAAGGCTCCTACACAGTAAACAGGAGAAAATTAATTTTTATCATTGACTGTCTATTGAAGACCGTCAATGATAAAAAGTAACCTTTTAACTCGCCTAAATCATAGCAATCCTCAATAGTTCAGCTAGTAAACACTCAATTTTTGTTACGAGACCATATCGCCATTTTTCAACACTTTTCGCCACAGTAAAGAACATTTATAATAATAATTAACCTGGAGAAACAAAATTTTGCAGTAAATAACACATAATATATAGGTTCAAGCATTTAAAGTAAGAAAACACAAGTTTTTAATCAACTAGCACTTTCAAAAATTAAATACTGCACATTTAAAACATTTTGGATATTGAACAATACGGTTACTACAACGTAAATTCTTTCTGAACATGGTGTTAATCTTTTCGAGAAGTTCTGTACAGTAAATAAAGTTTGAAAGGAATATTTAAAAGTTACTGCATCTAAATTCACACGTTGCCGCCATATATAAATTTTTTACAGCCATACTATGCACAGTAAGGAAATAAAATTATTTTCAAATGATGTACTCGATACTGATGAATATTATGCCGTAAACCATTTTTTGAGATAGGCCTTACTTTCAGAGCTATTCACAATAAACTTTTTTTAATTTTGAATATGGAGGATTTTTTCTAAGTAAGGATACTCTTGTGACCAGTAAACAGGAGAAAATTAATTACAGTTAAACCATTAAGTTTACGAAAAACATCCAAGGGGGGGAAAGTTGATTATAATAATTGTCTATAATAATATTCAAATCTGAAAGCCCTACTGCAAGTATCTTGGATGCACTATATTTTGGGTGCCATGTGACTTGGAAGACTTTCTCGTCCTATATATGGCCTTTTGCGCCAGTTCGAGGCAGTCTGTCTTGGAAATTCGTGCAGGCTGTGTCTGCGACACTCGGGAGCAAGAAAAAGCAGTTGCTACTCCTGCTATGACGACAGCCAACATGCTGGTTTACCGCCATTATGAAAAAGTTTCAAAGTAGTAAAATGTGGTCGGGACAATGAATAATCAACATAAAGTTTTCAGGAGTTTTTTTACTGTCTGTCTTCTGTGATTCATAACTTGCAATCTTTTGAAATTAATATCCGATCGCCGAATCAACTGTAATTGTGAACTTTTTGTTTTTTGATATCTGAATATATTAATGGTGAAACTCTACAAGTGACTTTATTTTCATAGTTTAAGCTGAACCCTTTTCTCTCTGAAGGTTAAAATAGTATAGAGAGTGGTGACCATGTTAATCTGCAGTTGATTTGATTTCCAAAGGTGTATTCACGATCTAACAATTTCGCACAGTTGAAACTTTGGTTTATATAATTGACAGAATTTATTTGGAAGTGCAAGTTACTAGTTAAGGAGATTGAGGCTTACTGTACCCCGGGTATAGCCTTGCCCCTTACATCTTGCTGCATCAAAATTGGTTGATATGATAAATGTTGTATAAAAAATTATTTTCAAAAGTTGAAAACTGTGTGTGGCCCAGTAATTGAGGCCACTATTCACATTCCTATTTTGTTCTGTGAAATGTCTCTCTTCTCTCACATGTAAGCCCTTATGGGTTTAAGGAATCATTCAGACATCTTGGCAGGACACTAAAATCCTGCTCTTATCCTCAGCAGACATGAAGTTGCCATCACATCCGCCAACAAAATGCAGGTCTTTTCACACCTCGTTATGTGGTCGGGTGAGCCATGTACTCCCTTTGAGTCTTGGTCCCCGCAGGGGCCTGGTACGCAAGTGCCAGGTACGGGTTTGGCGAACCCGCGGTGCCCGAGCTGGAAACTTGTGAGCGCCGCAAGTTTCCCACACCGTAAACTCCTACCATGCTTCAACGACCACCGTAGGGCGTGGCGGTGGAACGTTGTGTGCCTAGGAGAACGGGGATCTTGGCTTCATCGCCCGGATCGCGAGGACGGTAAAAACCTCTATAAAAAACCCCTCAACCTCAAGGTCAGCCACGTGCCGAGGAGGTGCATGTGTGAGAGGTAGGATCACACGCTAACGTGCAACCTCAGGGGCACCTGCGCACCCCTGTTGTATGAGCATTCTTTTTATAATGTTTTTGCTCGTGGGACCAAAATTCCCTCACAAACAAAAACAAAACCCCTGCGGCTCGGGTGTGCCGCAGGTTAAAAAAAATACACCCAGTTCCAACAAGCGGGCGAGGGTTGACAGCCCTCCCCGGAACAAGACATAGTAACAGACAGGGTTGTCTTATAGACAACGCCTTTGTTATCATGGCAAGAACGGAGGGATCCTTTGAAAAGGTCTCTCCGTTCTATATACAGAAAGGCATAGAGGGAATATCTGGTACCCTAAAAAGTGTGAAAAAGCTGAGGAATGGGACCCTGCTTCTTGAAACATCTAACCGCAAGCAGGCTGTTTCACTCCTTAAGTGTGAGAAGCTCGGGGAGTTCGCAGTGAAATGCGAACTCCATAAAACTCTAAACTCCAGCAAAGGAGTGATCACTTGTAGGGATCTTATGATATAGAGTCCGAGGAACTCCTTAAGGAGTGGGGATCAGAAAATGTGGTCGAGGTTAGGCAGATCAAACGAAGGGTTAACGGCAATCTTGAGAAGACTGCCACCTTCGTCCTGACGTTCGACACTCCGACGTTGCCGAAATCCATTAAAGCTGGATATCTAAATTGAATGTTCGCCCGTATGTCCCGGACCCGATGCGCTGCTTTAAGTGCCAGCGGTTCGGGCATACGACGGCGAACTGTAAAGGCAACGCCACTTGTTGGAGTGTGGAAAATCGGCGCATGAACGGGTGCAACTTGCACCCTCCCACAGGTGTGCATTAACTGCTCCGGGTCACATCCAGCCTGGAGCAGGGAGTGTCGAGTGTACCTTGAAGAAAAGAAGGTACAGGAGTTGAAGACTAAGGAAAGATATCTTTGGCGAGGCGAAGAAACGGTTTAAGGCGCTTGCGCCACCGGTCTTCGCCACTAGCTTCGCCAAAACGTTGTCAACTCCCGTCAGGAAGGAGAGCGTTGCTACGCAGACGACCGTTGTAGACACGGGCACGAGCACGACATGCTCGTGCCAGTGCAAGTGTGGTGCGCAGCCCACTAAGGTCCTAACACCAAGGACCGCGGTCGTCGGTAGTACGCTTCTGCTACCCGACCACTACAGCAGCAGGGTCATAAGTCCACCAGCCAAAGCACGGCCATCCGCACCAGTAGCTGCAGCCGTGGGTGCCTCTGCAACAGCAGAAGCAGCACCCATGGCAAAAGCTCATCGGCAGGCAATAGTAGCAGGAGCAACGCCATCTGCTGGAAGCGGATGGCAGGTAGTGCAGAAGGTTCGGGGTCCGAAGTTTAAACACACGGACCCCACCATGTTCTTGAAGTCCCCTTCAACTTCTCCTCCCGTTCTCCAACTGGGGTGGGGAGGAAGGGGACAAGGCCTCGGCGGAAAAAGATCCGCAAGACGCCGAGGCCTTAGACAAAAGTCGTCTTCGGACCCCGAAGATGACGTTATGCTGGTGGACGTAGACCCTGGTCCCGTTCCTCAGCAGACCACAGACCCTGACCACCCGACCCGGGGGTGGTTTTAAATAGGTAGAATGGCTCCCATACTTCAGTGGAACGTAAACGGATTTCAGGCTCACAAAGAGGAAGTCCAACTCTTAGCACGGTCTAATCCTTGTGTCCTGTCTACAGAGACACATTTTAGACCACAACATCAGCCAGTGCTAAGAGGTTATGACATATTCCGGAAGGACGATACCGAGGGTGATCGAGCGAAGGGCGGAGTGGACAGTGTTCCGAACAAACACGGCCACTCCGCCCTTCGCTCGATCACCCTCGGTATCGTCCTTCCGGAATATGTCATAACCTCTTAGCACTGGCTGATGTTGTGGTCTAAAATGTGTCTCCTGTAGACAGAGACACAATGGATTAGACCGTGCTAAGAGTTGGACTTCCTCTTTGTGAGCCTGAAATCCGTTTACGTTCCACTGAAGTATGGGAGCCATTCTACCTATTTAAAACCACCCGCCCCGGGTCGGGTGGGTCAGGGTCTGAGTGTCTGCTGAGGAACGGGACCAGGGTCTACGTCCACCAGCATAACGTCATCTTCGGGGTCCGAAGACGACTTTTGTTCTAAGGCCTCGGCGTCTTGCGGATTTTCTTCCGCCGAGGCCTTGTCCCCCTCCTCCCCACGCGCTAGTTGGAGAACTAGGAGGAGAAGTAGAGGGGGACTTCAAGAACATGGTGGGGTCCGTGTGTTTAAACTTCGGACCCCGAACCTTTCTGCACTACCTGCCATCCGCTTCCAGCAGATGGCGTTGCTGCTGCTACTATTGCCGCTGCCGATGCAGCCTTTGCCATGGGTGCTGCTACTGCTGTTGCAGAGGCACCCACGGCTGCAGCTACTGGTGCGGATGGCCGTGCTTTGGCTGGTGGACTTACTGACCCTGCTGCTGTAGTGGTCGGGTTAACAGAAGCGCTTACTACCGACGACCGCGGTCCTTGGTGTTAGGACCTTAGTGGGCTGCGCACCACACTTGCACTGGCACGAGCATGTCATGCTCGTGCCCGTGTCCACAACGGTCGTCTGCGTAGCAACGCTCTCCTTCCTGACGGGAGTTGACAACGTTTTGGCGAAGCTAGTGGCGAAGACCGGTGGCGCAAGCGCCTTAAACCGTTTCTTCGCCTCGCCAAAAGATATTCTTTCCTTAGTCTTCAACTCCTGTACCTTCTTTTCTTCAAGGTACACTCGACACTCCCTGCTCCAGGCTGGATGTGACCCGGAGCAGTTAATGCACACCTGTGGGAGGGTGCAAGTTGCACCCGGTTCATGCGCCGATTTTCCACACTTCCCACAAGTGGCGTTGCCTTTACAGTTCGCCGTCGTATGCCCGAACCGCTGGCACTTAAAGCAGCGCATCGGGTCCGGGACATACGGGCGAACATTCAGATTTAAATATCCAGCTTTAATGGATTTCGGCAAAGTCGGAGTGTCGAACGTCAGGACGAAGGTGGCAGTCTTCTCAAGATTGCCGTTAACCCTTCGTTTGATCTGCCTACCTCGACCACATTTTCTGATGCCCACTCCTTAAGGAGTTCCTCGGACTCTATATCGATCAGATCCGACAAGTGATCACTCCTTTACTGGAGTTTAGAGTTTTATGGAGTTCGCATTTCACTGCGAACTCCCCGAGCTTCTCACACTTAAGGAGTGAAACAGCCTGCCTGTGATAAGATGTTTCAAGGAGCAGGGTCCCATTCCTCAGCTTTTTCACGCTTTTTAGGGTACCAGATATTCCCTCAAGTCCTTTCTGTATGTAGAACGGAGAGACCTTTTCGAAGGTTCCCTCCGTTCTTGCCATAATAACAAAGGCGTTGTCTATAATACAACCCTGTCTGTTACTGCCGACTTGTTCCGGAGGAGGGCTGTCAACCCTCACCCGCTTGTTGGAACTGGGTGTATATTTTTTAACCTGCGGCACACCCGGGCCGCAGGGGTTTTGTTTTTGTTTGTGAGTCTTCGTTTTGATCCCACGAGCAAAAACATTATAAAGAAAAGCGCTAGTACAACAGGGGTGCGCAGGTGCCCCTGAGGTTGTACGTTAGCGAGTGATCTGCCTCTCACCCATGCACCTCCTCGGCACGTATCCGACCTTGAGGTTGAGGGGTTTTTTTATAGAGGTTTGTACCGTCCTCGCGATCCGGGCGATGAAGCCAAGATCCCCGTTCTCCTAGGCACACAACGTTCCACCGCCACGCCCTACGGTGGTCGTTGAAGCATGGTAGGAGTTTACGGTGTGGGAAACTTGCGGCGCTCACAAGTTTCCAGCTCGGGCACCGCGGGTTCGCCAAACCCGTACCTGGCACTTGCGTACCAGGCCCCTGCGGGGACCCAGATACTGGTGGGCGGGAGTACCTTCCAGATATACGGCGAATGGACTCCCATACTTTCGACGAAGGTGTTGGAACGATTTATATTGCTCACAAAGTTCTGCCATGACCTCCTCTTGCTCTCCTTAATAACTCGACGCGCCTTAGCTCTGGCAATACGGAACGCTGCTAGGTTGTCAGATGTTTGGGCACAACCTAAAACGACGCAACGCCCGTCGGCGACCCTGGATGGCGGAACGACATTCATCGTTCCACCAGGGGACGGGCGTCCTTCGCAGCGTTCCGGAGCTCTTCGGCATGGAAACGTCAGCTGCACGGTGAATCACTTCTGTGAAGTGATTCACCTTCTCCTGTATACTGCTCACAGGGTTGCAGTTGTACAGCACGGCAGTAGAGCTGCCAATCTGCACAACTGACGTTCCATTTACGTCGGTTATTTCCTCCTCCACGTTCACACTCGACGTGCATCCAAATTGGGAAGTGGTCGCTACCATGTAGGTCGCGATCCACGTCCCACTGCACGGAGTCCGCAATTGAGGGGGAACACAAGGAAAGGTCAATGGCAGAAGACGTACCGGTAGCAGTGGTGAAATGAGTCATTTGCCCTGTATTCAGGATACAAATTTCCTCCTGCTCTATCAATCTACCAACCACTCGGCCCCTGGGGCAATCGGTGGTGGAACCCCACAACGCACTGTGGGCGTTGAAATCTCCCAAAAGGAGAAAGGGCCGAGTGAGTTGTCGTATAATGCCAACCAGGTCGTCGTAGCCGACTGACACACTGGGTGGCAGATAGACAGAGCATACGGTCAGTTGGATTGGACCGTGTATTTTCACCGCTACTGCTTGTAATGTGGAGGTGAGAGCAACGGGTTCGGAGTGGACAGTGTTTCGGACCAACACCGCCACTCCTCCCTTAGCTCGATCACCCTCGGTATCGTCCTTTCGGAATATGTCATATCCTCTTAGCACTGGCTGGTGTAGCGGTCTGAAATGTGTCTCTTGCAGACAGAGACACAAAGGATCAGACCGTGCTAAGAGTTGGACTTCCTCTTTGTGAGCCTGAAAGCCGTAACGTTCCACTGAAGTATGGGAGCCATTCTACCTATTTAAAACCACCCGCCCCGGGTCGGGTGGGTCCTGCGCATGCGATTGCTGAGGAACGGAACTATGTTCGTCCACCAGCATTTATGTCGTCTTCAGGGTCCGAAGACGACACTTGTTCTAAGGCCTCGGAGTCATGCGGACTTTTTCTTCCGCCGAGGCCTGTTCCCCTTCTTCTCCCTGCCAGTTGGGGAACTGGGAGGAGAAGTAGAAGGGGACTTCAAGAACACAGTGGGGTCCGTGTGTTTAACTTCGGACCCTCGCACTTTCTGCACAGTTTGCCATCCGCTACTGGCAGATGGCGTTGCCGTTGTTATAGCTGCTGCAGGTAATGCTACTGCAGTGGGTGCTCTTTCTGCTGTTGCAGAGGCACCCACGTCTGTAGCTACTGTAACGGATGGCTGTGCCTTAGCTGGTGGACTTGCTGAACATACTGTCGATATGGTCGAGTTCGTCAGAGTAGTTGCTACCGACGTCCGAGGTCCTAGGTGTAATGACCTTGATGGGTGTGGCACCACATCTGCACTGACATGAGCACATTGGACTTGTGCCCATGTCCGCAACGGACGTCTGGGTAGCGACACTTTCTTTCCTGACGGGAGTTGATAACGTCTTCGCGAAGCTGGTAGCGAAGACTGGTGGAGCCAGAGCCTTATACTGCTTCTTGGCTTCGCCATACGAAATCCGCTCTTTCGTTTTCAACTCCTGTATCTTTTTTTCCTCCAGATACAATCGACACTCCCTGCTCCAGGCTGGATGTGCCCCGGAGCAGTTGACACACACCTGTGGGAGCGTGCAGCTAGTGCCTGGCTCATGAGCCGCCTTTCCGCACTTCCCACAGGTGGGGTTACCCTTGCAGGTCGCCGTCGTATGGCCGAACCGCTGGCACTTAAAGCAGCGCATTGGGTCCGGCACATACGGGCGGAATATTCAAATTCAAATATCCTGCCTTGATGTTTTTGGGCAACGTCGGAGTGTCGAACGTCAGGACGAAGGTGGCTGTCTTCTCAAGACTGCCGTTAACCCTTCGTTTAATCTGACGAACCTCGACCACATGTTCTGTAGACCACTCCTTAAGGAGTTCCTCGGTCTCTAAATCCTATGAGGTCCTCTACAGGTGATGACACCTTTACTAGAGTTTAGAGTTTTATGGAGTTCGCACTTTACTGCGAACTCCCCGAGCTTCTCGCACTTAAGGAGTTGGACAGCCTGCTTTGGGTGGATGTTTCCAAAAGCAGAGTTCCGTTCCTCAGCTTTTTTACCGATTTGAGGGTACCCGCAATACCCTCTAAACCTTTGTTTACATAAAATGGAGAGACCTTCTCAAAAGATCCCTCCACCCTTGACATTATAACGAAGGCGTTATCTATAAGAAAACCCTTGCCGTTACTGTAATTTTGTTCACGAGGAGGGCTCTCAACCCTCGCCCGCTTTTTTGAACTGGGTGTATTTTTATTTACCTGCGACACATCCGGGCCGCAGGGGTTTTGTTTTTGTTTGTGAGAAGGAATTGTGGTCCCACGAGCAAAAACATGATAAAAAGAAATGCTGATACAACAGGGGTGCGCAGGTGCCCCTGAGGTTGCACGTTAGCGTGTGATCCACCTCTCACACATGCACCTCCTCGGCACGTTGTTGTTGTTGTTTTTGTGGCTTTAGGGCGCGTCGACAACGAGGTCATTAGCGCCCTAACAATTACCAGCAAAGGCTGTGATTAAAATTCATAATAAAAGTACTGTCTGCATAGTCGACTGTAAAGGGGTCGACCATACAGACAGCACATAAAACAAATCACTAAAATAAGATGTAGCCCTAAAGGGGCCGCCTGGAACTAAGACCGTTGTACACCTGGATGGCTGTAGAGGAGCCAAACAGGTTCACAGAATACTTAAAAAAACACTGAGCTACCTCCGTGGATTAAAAAAGTACTAAAATACTGTCTGCATGGTCGAATGTAAAGGGCTCGGCCATACAGACAGCAAATAAAATAAGTCATAAAATCAGACGTGGTTTTAAAGCGACCACAACGACTTAAAACCGTATAACACCTGTAAGGCTGTAAAGGGGCCAAACAGGTTCAAAACAGGATAAAAAACACTGCATATCTTGCTGGCTGTATACTGGCCAGACAGACATGAATAATAACAATACAAATAACAAAAACCATGCATATGGATTGGGTGACTGTAAAGAGGTCACCCATCAGTCTTAAAACTGGACCGATCTGCCTAAAATTGGTTTCACCCGCCTCGGTTCGGGTGGGTCTTCGATCATTGCCTGCTGAGGAACGGGATCAGGCTCGTCCACCAGCATTTCTATTTCTTCTGGCTCCGAAGAGTCAGACGGACTCCGACTCAGTTGACACCTGGCTGTTCTTCTTCTTCTTCTTCTTCTTCGCCCCTTTCCCCTTCTTCTCCCTACTACTTGGTAGTCTGGGAGGGGACGAAGAGGGGGATTTCACAAGTGAGTCGGGTCCGTCATTCTAAACTTTGGGCCACGGATCTTCTGATTGCCTCCATTCTCACTTGTAGCAGTTGGCAATGCTACCACCGTGATAGCACGTGGTGGTATTGGAGGTGGCGTTGTTTTCGGTATCAGTGTTGGTGGATCCTTCTTCGCTGCTGCTGGTGTGGTCGAGGACGCAGACGTGTTACTACCAACGTCCGCGGTCGTAGATGTTGTGATCTTAGCGGATTTTGCACCGCATTTGCACTCACATGAGCACTCTGTGCTAGTGCTCATGTCTGCAACTGACGTCTGGGCAGCAACACTCTGCTTCCTGACGGGAGCTGAAGCCATCTTAGCAAAAGTAGTTCCGAAAATTGGAGCGGCGAGCGACTTGGCCCTCTTTTTAGCTTCCCCATAGGGAATCCGCTCTTTAGTCTTCAGCTCCTGTATCTTGCGCTCTTCAAGATACACTTGACACTCCCTACTCCAGGCAGGGTGCGACCCGGAGCAGTTGACGCACACCTGTGGGAGCGTGCAACCAACACCCGGCTCATGTGCGCCCTTCCCGCAATTACCACAGGTTGGTTTTCCTTTACATGACGCCGTCGTATGTCCGAACCGCTGACACTGGAAACAGCGCATCGGGTCCGGAACATACGGACGGACGTTCAAATTAATGTACCCTGCTTTGATGTTCTTTGGCAGTACTGGAGTGTCAAACGTCAGGACGAAGGTGGCAGTCTTTTCAATATTGCCATTTACCATTCGAGTGATCTGACGTACCTCGACCACTTTCTGTTCCTTCCACTCCTCAACAAGTTCCTCGGTCCCTATGTCAACTAAGTCACGGCAGGTGACAACGCCTCTGCTGCTGTTAAGGGATTTGTGGAGTTCGCAGGTAACGGCGAACTCCCCGAGCTTCTCACAGTTCAGGAGTTGGGTAGCTTGCCTACTGGAAGTTGTTTCCAGCAGCAGCGTCCCATTCCTCAGCTTTTTTATGGTATTTAGGGTCCCTACCAGACCCTCTAAACCCTTAGAAATATAAAAAGGTGAAACTTTTTCTAAAGAACCTTCCACTCGTTGCATAACTATAAAAGCATTCGCAAGCGAACAAACTTTTCTGTTACTATTACTATTACTATCTGAAGAGGGGGGGCTATCAACCCTCACCCTCTTCTTAGAATTGGGTGTATTTTGATTATTCTGCGGCACACCCGTACTGCAGGGTTTTTTGTTTTTATTGTGAGTCTTAATTTTGGTCCCACGAGTAAAAACAATATAGAAGAAAATGCTAATACAACAGGGGTGCGCAGGTGCCCCTGAGGTTGCACGTTAGCGAGTGATTTCCTCATCACTCATTCGCCTCCTCGGCACGTGTCCTGACCTTGAGGTTGAGGGTTTTTTTATAGAGGTTTGTTCCGTCCTCGCAATCCGGGCGATGAAGCCAAGATTCCCGTTCTCCTAGGCACACAACGTTCCACCGCCACGCCCTACGGTGGTCGTTGAAGCATGGTAGGAGCTTTACGGTGTGGGAAACTTGCGGCGCTCACAAGTTTCCAGCTCGGGCACCGCGGGTTCGCCAAACCCGTACCTGGCACTTGCAGTACCAGGCCCCTGCGGGGGAAATGTAACAAATTTAATTTGTATCAATAAATATATTATTTCTGTTTATACTATACATATCATGGTACAATTAACCTTTAGTGTTTTATATCTATAAATCCTAGTTTATCACATTATAATTTTAAGGAAATAATATTCAGTCTAATTTCACCTTTGGTACTATGTAAACTTCTTTGTATATAATCATCTTTGCTATATATTGTTTCTTTGTAATATGTCCTCTTTGGTTTGTATATCCTGTGTATTTGTATATCCTGTGTAAAATAGTAGCAAACACAGTGTGCTCCTATCCATCTCCATCAGTGCTGATACAGCGCATGTTTGTAAATATGTACGTTTATAGTGCTTTATCAAGTCTTCCCACCAATGAGATGACTTTGGTTTTGTTTTCAGATATATTCAGATGCAAAATGTAAGTAATAACAGATTGTAATTTTCTTCATCATACCTTAATAATTTATGCTCAATAAACAAATACTTCTTTTGTTACTGTAGGACAACCATACATTCCTGTATATTGCATTTGTTGATGTAAACATTTACAAACCATCTGAAGATGAGCAGGTATAGCTCAAAACCGGTAATGGTTTAATAAACAACAACATCATACTGTGACTGGTTGCTGTATTTTTTACAACCCATATTGTAACATCTATTAGTCTTACTTCTATAGGATCAATAACAGTAGTACTTATTCTAATATTAATAATGTATAAACGCTATCGTAATAAATTAACCAAGCTTAATACCGAAACACAAACACCTACAGCAGCACAAATTTTAATGACAATGCCAACTACCAGTAAAGTTAATGTCACCAACGACACTGTAACCACTAAATGTTAACATATGAGTTACAAAGTAAAATATGTAATTATCTACGACAATGTTGACTAAGGTCTTCTTTTACTGCCGCAGAATTGGACAACGAATCTACCTGAACAAATGATTTACATTTTATGTTGCAAAAACTTTGTAACCCAGGAGCAAAAGTCCAGGATGCATTTTAATGTCCAATTAAATTAAAAGTCTTTTATCTTTGAGGACAAAGCTGGTTTTCTGAAAGGAGGGAGAAAATGTAATGGGCAAATTTAATGGATAACAATTAAAATGAATAAAGGAATAAATTGTGGAAATAAAGATTGAGTGAAGGCGGCAGCTGTATAAACCGCGAGACCGGTAATGGTCGAGACAGACGCTGACAAAGGCAGATTCAGTGCTGAGCGAGTGGCATCAGGTGAACGCTTGCATTCAGGCAGCTTCGGGAACATTCGAAGCTGACGTCCGATATATGCTGAGTGGCTCTCGAGCTACGAGAGTTTTCTAGAATGTACAACGAACTATGATCAAGGTCTGCCAAGTCAGTACACTGCTGTATTATATAAACGAGGCTTCAGAGGGCCTCGGGGCTCGGAAGTGTTATACTGATCGACGCCGTCACTATGTCCGTTTAGGAAGCCAGCTGGGTCCAGCCGGATCCGATCGCATTTCCATCTGTTCGATCAAATGTTCCAGTAACGTGTAATTGCTCTAAGTACTGTTACCAGCGCCTGGATTAGTGCTCCGTGGGATAACCTAGCGTGTGTGGAATCGGACTAATGGGAAGTAATAAACGGGTTTAAAGCATTTACGGACTTTCTCTGTCTGCTTACAAATTCGTGTCCAAGTTGCCTTTCAGGGAAAGTTAGAGTCAACTCCGAAGCAAGCTGAAGAG
>JARYHS010014183.1:0-33905 GCA_031002005.1 Vandiemenella viatica | reverse complement strand
CAAGGAAGGCATATTTACTGGTAAGCTGTGATGTGTGCATACCTCCCTTGTCAAATCGCTCGATCCTTCCTACTTGAATAAAGTTTCAAATTGTATTATTGAGTGATCATATTCATCTCTTGAATTATTGCAGCCCTCCAGTCTTCAACTTTGGTGAGTGAGTGGCTATTTTCTCTATCCTTTGGTATTTACATTGTCTAAAGGCCGTTGTCTTTTTCATAGTTTCATTAAAATGTTTTTAAACACTTTTAATTTACTTTGGTTATTATTAATTACTTAATCATCTTCAGACCTAGGATTTCACCTTCACTTAATACATATATAATTATTATATCATCTTTAAATGCATATATTCTCTGAGAATACAGTTTTTATCATTTTCCAGGAAACATTATTTCTTTTACAAAAGGTGAGCAGATTAGGAAGGCTTTGTTTTGTTGATTCACAAGACCAATCATTTGGAGTCTGTCACTTATCACAGTCTTACAAGCAGCAACATTGGAAGTCTCTGACCTATTCAGTTTAACTATCTTTTCAGTATATCTGCCACCCAATTCATGAAAGTTTGCCTGAACTCTGAGACTTCAGCATTTGTAATGCATTGTGATGCTTATCCACTAATATCCGAAGAGACTGCATTGTCCGAAACATTGAACAGTGAAATGACCTGGTAAGGTGCCTAAAATAAAGCTGCAGAATTTGGTAATCAGCAAGGTCAACAACAGGCTACAGTATTTAAATATCTTAAGAGTGTATTGGAAAAGGTAGATCTTTTAAACAGTTAAATCCACATACTATTGTTTAAGTCATTAAAAAAATCGCTAATAACATCAAAGTAACTATCTGTTTCAAGGGAATTAAAGTGTGCTTCACAGCGTTCAGTAATCCTTATTTTTAAACTGTGCTGTATTGCCGATTCTAAAGGAAATTTTTTATTTATGCCTGTCTTGGAACTCTAACTCATAAAAAGGGTAAATTTCAGACTTCAAATTTGCACTTGTGTTTTTTTTACCCCAAAACCAAATATTGCATTTAAAATTTTATGGTAGTAGAGTTACATAGAAATAAAGGATATATATATATATTTTACCCTGGCATCAGGTGTATCTATGTTTGGAACTCTTCAAGTAGAGGAGTAAGATATTTGCCCAGTTTCTTTCACCAGCTGTCAGTTTTGGACCATATTTGTAACTGTTTCTTTCACTATAGTGCTGTTACCCATGAACATGAAATTTATTCTAAATACAGGGCGTTCGCCGGGAAACGCAACCCACTGTTAGCGCTACAAGGAAGAAACTGCTCCCGGCGAGCGAGCGGTCAGCTTCCGGCATTGTTCGACCGTCGGCCGCGGACTATTTCACAATAATTACGCTTCATAAACTTGTATGTGCTAAGCATTCAATGTGTCGTAATTCATTAGCTTACCTTATAAAAGATGCTGGAAGTGTTGACCCTCTTGTGTAATGCACATTTCACATCTTCTGAACATATTTCGAGACACACGCTGGATTTCACCTTTGTCAATGGACATTATTACTTGATAGATTTTTTCCTCAAGTTCTTCCAATGTGTGAGGATTTCCTTCGTACACCTTACCCTTAAGTTTACCCCAAAGGTAGAAGTCACAAGGGTTTAAATCCGGTGATCTGGCGGGCCACAACCCACGGCTGATTACACGATCATAAAACACTTCGTCAAGTGCAGCAAGCGAATTTCTAGCGGTGTGAGCTGTCGCCCCATCCTGTTGAAAATAGCCGTACAATTTTTCTTCTTCAGTAAGTTTCTCGAAAAACGGTTTCACAATATTTTCGATATATCTTGCGGAAGTAAGAGTTTCACGGAAGAAAATTGGACCTATGATTCTCGAAGCACTAATCACACACCAAACACCCACTTTTAAGTCATGCAATGGCAGTTGGAGTAGAGTATTTGGTTTTTCTGAACTCCAGTGTCGACTGTTTTGAGCGTTAACATAACCACTCAGATGAAACCAGGTCTCATCAGAGAAAAACGTCAGTTGCGGATCAACAGTGCCATCGTGGACACCCTGCAGGTACCAGTTGCAAAATCTAATCCTAGGCCCCTGGTCTATTTCTGTAATTTTATGCACCACAATTGTTTTGTACGGCTTTACGTGAACTAGCTTTGTTACTTTCCAAGCTGACGCCTGCCTGCTGCCCTAACTGACTTAATGATTTTTTGGGTGACTGTTCTAGTCGAAAAGCGATATCGTCAATTTTCTCCTCTGTGAGAATACGGTTGACCGACAGTCTCTTTTTGTTAAAAAATGAACCCGTTTCTCTTACTTTTTTAACCAGACGCAGAATTGTTGATTTAGCTGGCAGTAAAGCGCCAGGATATTCGCGACGAAATTTACTGCGACAGTTTTTAAACGACTTCTTCTTCACATATGTATCGTAGAGAAATATTCTTTGTTGCAAACTGTAACGTACCATAATTTTACTCACACTCAAACACGGTACAGATTAGTAAGAGTATGAAGCCCTAAACCAGCCAAACCGCAAAGAAACGTTTATTCACAACACTGATTAATAAGAGACTGAAGTCACAAACTAGCTACAATGCAAAGAAACCGTTCTTAACCATGTAAGGGTCCCATTATACTGTGCCACTGCACTGTTGGGGCAGCGGAGGTGTTAAACAGTGCGGTGATTCACGGTGCCGTGTGGCGGGAACTGCTGGCTCCGCTGACCGAGCAAGTTGCCGACGGCAACAGACTGGGAGGGTTGCGTTTCCCGGCGAACGCCCTGTATTAACAATACCCTATATTTAAATGACAATTTCTAAAGACATTTGCTTGCACCTAATGACCTTGACATTGATGACGTGTAAAGTCAAAAAAAGGAATTTGCATTTAATACACTTCGACTGTTGCTGAAACTCGTTGAGGAAAATCCTCATATGGCATGGCATAAAAAGTATTTACCATCCACTGGCAAAATAATGGGATTGCCTCCATTTTGTTAAGGATTATTTAGGTCAAATAGTATAACTTGTGCGAGTGTGGAAAAGCTTACATTAACCAAACTGTTGAAAACTGGTGTGAAGGGTATTATTGACATCTCCATCCATGACCTTAAAAAAAGTCAGCAGTCACTGAACACATTTATGACCATAGAGTGGAATTTAACAAAGATAGTGGCCAGGATGCTACATTTTTGGGATTCAGCAATGAAGAAAGCTTTCAAAATTCATCTTGCTGGTACCTTCAACGGAGATAGTGACCTGTACCTTAGAGAACCCTCGAAATTGCCCCTAGCAAAACTTTGAGTGATCACCATGAATGCTTCATCACTGGTGACATACCTGCAAAACTGTGGGCACTTGATGTTAGAGGATGGTGGGTAAGCCAGTCTCATAAAAGAGGGTGCAGCACTGGTGCTGACCTCTTAGTTGGTCCATTGACTAGTACAGATGGATTCATTCCTGAAGAAGATAGTGGAGCTAACCACTGAAATATCGTGTTTTAGCTACTCAAGATAAGGGTACATTTGTGAAGATTTCATTACAACTTCTCTGTTGATAAGCCCTAATATAAAGGTTCCCAAGAATTTTAGTACCATTCTGTCAAAAGAAAAATTTCCATGCTCCCTTCCCCTGGCCACAATTTTATTATTAAAACTTAACTGCATACTTCTTTGAACTAATAATGACTAGTCACAGGAGACTAACTAAGTATATGATGTTAGAATAAAGGTTTTCAACTCAAAGAGGTGGTGAAAGAGGCATAGTACTTGTGTCGCGGCGTATTTTCCGCCGCGGGTTTGTCAAGGATGGCTGAGTTGGCTATATGGCCGTGCGGTAACTTACTTGTCAGGATGTGTTACACGATGACACGGCTTTGGCATTCTTCTTGTCTCGCTACCTATCTTCTTGAGGAGTAAATAATGTTGAGGTGATTATTACTGAAACATTCTATTGGTACACCTCTTGGTTTATTGACACCTTATTTCCATATGATACATCTTCGCTGGTTTCCCTACAACAGAACCCCATAGCTTGCTACTGCTCCAAACGGATGAATGCTTTGGCTATCATGATGCGTAACTATTAATTACTTGCTCGACGACTTGCCCGGCGGTGGCGCGCAGCGGTAGATACTCTAACTGGCATAGTGACAGTCAATTACTGTACTAATGATGTCTAACCAACATAGTGTCTGACTAGACTGATCAATCAGACGGACAGGCTGCCAAGACTGACCTGACCTGGACTAGCCTCACGGTCTAGCCCCGACTGACCTCTTACGACCCCTGGGCGTGTCCATATATCGCGACACCCAGAGTGACGTCGGCGTGACCGCTTTCCTAACCTACGGCTAGGTGGTCACCTTCCATCGTGTTCTCGAAACATCTCGATGGCTGGTCGCGTAATGCTCCTATTTACTGGGTCAGCTGTTTGCATTAGCTGCCCGAGCCTCCGCATGCGACCTCCTTGCGGTGTTGCGGCTGACCATTTTGCACAACCCGCTGACGCTATCGAAACCTACTTTCCTCGGCCGATGTCTGCTACGCCGACCGCCTGACAACTTATCGCCGTGCTTTACTTCTCTAACAATTCCAATATTATACTTACAATTTTGCCTATTACATCACCCCCTCTCTTACTTTGGCTTTGTCCCTAAAGCCATTACTCTAATATGCTATTCTCCCTGTGCTATGGAATTCTCTTGCAAGGTTACACATACAATACAACCATATAACATAGTTTCAAAAATGAATCTTCTGTTCGACGTCCAATCCTGTATAACAAAAGGTTAACATTAGTTTTAATACACTTGTGCACTAACATCTAGTGTCACTGGTTTGTGCATTATTGCTATCATTTTCGCTGGTAACTGGTACTGCCATGAAAATTTGCGATGCTCTAGGTAATTGTGTGTTTACCTTAAATTTTGTTAGTTTTTTGGAATATCTCTTGTATATGCATAATATAAGGATAATTATGATAAATATAAATACAATTGATGATAAACTAATGGATGTTACTAGAGTCTTATGCCTATTTTGAAGTTGTATTTGTGTTTCTATATTGGCCAACAAATGATTGTATTTTATTGCATCTCTAGCTTGTTGCAAATGTTTGCTTATTTCTGAAGTGAGTATTTCTGGGTTTGTTTGATTTAGTTGAAGTAACTTTGGACTATGATATATTCGCTTATCGAAAGTGGGTAAAACATAATTGGGAAAGGAAATATTGATTGAACTTATGACATTATGTACGACTGGTATGATAAAATTTTCACCCAGGAACTGGCATTGTGCTGCCTGTTCGATAATTCCTGAAGATATTAACTTAATTCTATCGACTGTTTGATTTAGTTGTTCATTCCAACAAGTAACTGTTATATCCTGCGGTTTCACCATTGTGAACACCCAGTTTTGTTTTATTGGTGCCACATATGGACGATGCTATTGATAAAACTTGTCTCTGGCAAAGGCTAGAAAAATTGTTTGCAAAAAACATTGAAGTTTCACAAGCTCGGAAAATTTCTGTCAGTGCAATGTTATCAAAGGACAAATCGTTATAGCTGAATTATGGCATTTCTCCAAATCTCTATTATTCACTACAGCGTATGAATTTTGATTTTGGGTTAACAATAATATCTCGTGTGTTTCCATTGTATGAAATGGTTTGTTTGTTCCCATGCTACTGGAAAAGTGTGTATTGAATATCTCGTTAAAAACGGAATCAGTTGTGCCGATTGGGATGTCTATAATGATTCTTAACTGTTCAGTCCATCAATACTACATTAACTGTAACAATTTGATAATATTTATATATGTGCTCTAAATTGCAAGGAAATAACATGTAACTTTGTGCTCCTAAATGTTTCTGAATTGTTTGCAAATGTTGTAAATATACCTTAGGTGGAAGCAAAACATCACTCAATTTCCCATTTGAAGCTTGTATTAATGCAATTCGTCATTTGGTGAGTTCAATTTTAGTATTCGTGACCGTTAAAGATTAACTGTTGCAACAACTGGGTACAATATAATTGCTTGACAAAAACTTTTCTAACTCCTTTAGGTTCTGATTGAGAGTTGTTTGTACTTCCTCTACTTTAGACATGAATGTGTGTGCTAATTTTGGTAATGACAAAAGTTGAATTCGTTACTGCACATTCCAAATTCTTAGTTAACAAAATTTGTTTTGCTGCGCTAATTTCTAAGTTTTGAGTCAGTTTTTCTAATCCTACTAACCGATTATTTAATTTTTTTACATCTTGCTCTGTTGCTGTACCTAGTACCTGTTTTAAAATGGATCCTCCTAAATTTATCCAACCTCTTTTCGATCTTCTATTTCCCTTGGGCAATAATTCTACTAAATTTTGATACTCTTCGTCTAATGAAACATACAAGGTTCTTAAACTTACTATTAAAGTATGAGTTATATCTTCGTCATAGGACGGTAACTTTTGGAAGGAATCATCTAATGATTGAAAAATGTTGCTCAACTGTACGCTATGGTTGCGAAGTTGTGTAAAATCAATTTGTGCAATCACTGACCATGTATATGGAGAGTGAATTACATCCTGTTCTTTAACAAAATTACTCCGTTATCTAGAGGTGTGACCTTATAACTTATAGAATATCCAATTTCTGTGCTATTACTAATGCTATTGCTAAAACTATCTGGAAACTCATTTTTGCTATATAAAGTAGTATTTACACTTTCCTAGTTGTTAACTGTTTTTGGCTTTAACTCTCTTACTATTATAGGCTAATCCTAATTATTCTTGTAATTACACGAAAATCTTACTTAACCACTACTGTTTATAGATTGTCAGATACTTATTCTGGTCCGTGTTTACACACTGCACTGCTTACAGTCTGCTCAGCAATGTTGACACTGCGAAGCGCTGAATTGCTGCTAATCAGGTCACTTGCGGATCGTAGTCAGCAATCCTGCGGAACACACGTCTTGTGACAGAATGCTGTACTGTTACTTTTATGTTACACACATGTGTCCTCCTTTCGCGTGTTTGTTTTGTTTGCGGTTATGTGACGGTGGGTGTGTGTGTACTGGAGTGTTTTTGTTTATGTGTTAACATTTTGTTCTTAGGTAGAGCAGTATTCAACCCATTTATTATCTTTTAGTTTCACACTACAATTTCCGTTCACTACACTCAATGAAAAACATTTATGACTATCCCGCGTAAACTATATTTTATCAATTTACTAGCGTTCTTTCTTTATCTTTCAAGTGAGACATGCACCTGGCTATTGTAATTTTGCTACTTACTGCATGTTACTGCGGAATTTTCTTATTATTATTATTACTATTATTACTATTCTTATCCTATTTATTTTAATCTTTATCTCGCCTTCTCAGGTTGTAGCGCTGCTGCGCCCGGTTCCCTGGACTTACCTTTCCGTCCGTATCGCCTTGTGCTATGACTTCCGTTAATGCTAGTGAAGTCTTACTATTATTGCGATTCCGCAACTGATAGTGTTGGTTGGGTACTGCTCCTACTTGTGGTTCTGTGTTCGGTTCTCCCGCTTCTTTACTCGGTGGTGGTTTATCGGTGTTGCTTATAACCTGTTGATCGCTTTTACGCCATACATATGGTTTTACTCTGTTTTTGTTTACGATCGCGTTTCTATTTGGTAGCTTTATTTCTAGTGTTACGTTTGATGGAATAGATACGACTTCAAACGGACCTTCCCAATTACATTGAATTTAGAGGTAGATCCTCGTTTTCTATACGGTTTATTCAATAAAATGAATGATCCTGGTAAAATTTCTTGTGGTTGGGCCTTTTTATTGTACTGCTTTGCTTGTCTAGCGAATGCTGCTGCGTTAGATTTCTTTACGCTGCTCCAAATTCGTTTTAACTTGTGTGCTAGGCTTCTAACTTCTGGGTTATTTATGTCTTTAGAAATCGGTGCTAATGCGAATGGTGATCGCATCTCATAACCATACAATATTTCATACGGTGTTTTATTTGTTGAAGAATGGATTTTACAGTTATATGCGCTAACTATAAATGGTAAGATCGTGTCCCAATTTTTATGCGATCTGTTAACGTAACAGCTTAGTGCTTTTATTATTGTTTTGTGCGTTCGTTCAATACGGCCATTGCACTTGGGATTTAGTGCTGATGTCCTTAGTTTTTCAATACCTAATAATTTACAAGTTTCCGTAAAAATTTCTGATAGAAAATTGCTCCTTGATCCGACAGGGCGGTAAGGGCGATCCATGTACCAATACCCATTTCACAACAAACGCTCTTGCTATTGTCTCTGCCTTTTGATCTGGAAGGGGTATCATAACTAAATATCTCGAAAATGCGTCTATTATGGTTAGAATGTACGCGTTTCCCTGTTCGCTCCTTGTTACTGGACCGACTACGTCAATATGAATTCTTTGGAAGGGTTGGGTGGTCTCTGGTAATGGTTGTAATTTTTCTTTATGCCGGGATTCTCCCGCGCGCTTGCTGCAAGTTAGACAACTCGCAACATACTGGCGTACGTCCTTTTGCCTATAGGGCCACCAGTACGCTCTCGCGATCAGGCGATTTGTGTTTTTGTAACCCGCGTGACACCCATAGAATGAGTCATGGTGTAGCTTCATAACTAACTCTCGTAGTATCTCGGTACAACTACACAATCACCCTGCTTGTTTTTCGGTGTAATACTTCACCATGCATAACAAAGCGTGGATGTTGACGCCACTTTGCGCATTGTGGGTCACGGGACTGATGAATCGGTAATTGCGCTAACGACAGTGGTTGCTGCACGTTCAGCGTTCTTACCTTTCTGCTTAGTCCGTCAGCATGTCCTATTTCCCGACCAGGTTTCACGATTACTTTGTATTGATATTCAGCAAGTAATAGAGACCATCTCATTAATCTACCTGAAGGGTCCTTCAAATTTAACAACCATTGAAGGGCACTATGGTCAGTAACTACATCGAATTCACGGCCCCACAGATAGGTACGGTAATATTTAATCCCCCATACCAAACCGACCATTTCACGTTCAGAAACTGAGTAATTCGATTCTGCTGGACTCAATTGTCTGGACGCGTAGGATATGGGTTTTTGTACTCCATTGTAGTCTTGAGAAAGCACTGCGCCACACGCGTATTGGCTACAATCTACAGTAAGTCGAAAACGACGTGAGAAATCTGGGATTGATAGCAAAGGTTGTGTCGTTAAAACATCTTTTAAAGTATCCATAGCTTTTTGACATTCTTCCGTCCAAATGAATTTAGCGTCTTTTAATAACAATCTGGTTAATGGTTTAGCTATTTTTGCATATCCTTCTATGAACTTCCGGTAATTTACAAACCAAGGAATGATTGCAATTCCTTGACTTTCGTAGGGGTGGGAAAATCTCTTACTGCCGAAACTAATCTTGGGTGGGGTTTCACTCCCTCTTTTGAAATTAAATGACCTAAGTATGTCGATCTCTTCGTGAATGAAATGACATTTTTTTATATGATAAAGTTAAATTAGCTTTTTTAAGACGTTTCTAATACTTCCCTTAAATGGTTTATATGCTCTCGTCAAATGACTTAGAAAAATACGATAATATCGTCAATATAAATTAAACAATATTGCGTCTTTATCTGTCTGAAAATTGTATCCAAAAAGACGTTGAAACGTTGCTCCCGCATTCCTTAATCCTTGGGCATTTTACAATATTCAAAAGACCGTTGGGTGTACAGAATCCGGTTTTTGGAATATCTTGTTCTGCCATGCTTACTTGGTGGTAACCCGACTTCAGATCTAGGGTAGAAAAGTACTTGCAATTTGACAAATAATCACCGTTTCAGAAATAGAAGGCAAAGGCGTACACGTCTGGTCCCGTAACTTTATTCAACACGTCGATAGTCGACGCAAAAGCGATATTGTACCTCCCCATCAATGGGACTTCGTTGTGAATCTATATACCACCTGGAGCTGACCACGTCCCGATTTCTGTATTCCGCGAATGATACCATCTTTCAATGCTGCTCGATTAAATCATCTAACTATTTTTCTTTCGGTTTATGGGGACTATCTATATGGTTTCATTTTGATGGCGATGCAGTCCCCCGTTATAATATGATGTTTCACTAGGCTAGTTCCCGGGAATGCTTGTTTTGGTGCGAATACTGTTATATATTCATTTAATGTGCTTTCCAGTTTCTCTTGTTGCTGCTCTGCAAATGACTTATCTTATCTTTAAAATCAATTACTGGTACGCTCGAACCATAACTTATCTGCTTTATATCTATGCTTTCACTTTCACCTGAGCGAAAAGTGGTTTGCAAAAAATCATCGTCACTTAACACTGACACATTAGCTAATGTTTGTTTCTTAGGGATTTCTACAGTGCGATTCCCGAAGTTTTCTAGTACGACAGGAACGCAAACTTTACCTTTACTTATGCTAACATCACATATACTTCGTTTAACATATGTTCTCTCTTTATCTAAAAATTCGTTCACTGGCAAAGGATCTATTACTACGGTAGTCCCAACTTCCACCTTTATTCCCTTGGGAATTGGAATGTGAAAGATACTCCCTGAAGAGCTTGGAACTTTGTACACGGCATCGGATTTTACAATTGACCAATGCGTCTTTTCTGCAGAGGATTGCACGTCTGCCTTCCCCACTAAACGCTTTTTAGGGTCTTTGAGCATTACTAGCTGGCGTTTGCCATGGCAATTCCTAAGACTAATAGTGCTGACTGAAAAATCCAAAACCGCTTTGTACTGTCGTAAAAATGGTAATCCAAGAATGCCATCTATCTTTGGACCTAAAGACGGTACAACATATACCTCTGTCAAAAAATTTTCTCCCTCGATTTCAAATTCTACATCTTTAATTCCCCGTACTGGTATCTCATTAGAAGCATCTAACCCTACTATTTTGCAGTTGGGTGGGTTTAGCCCTTTTGTTCCACATATTTCTTCGCATAACAGGTTACAACTCGCGCCAGAATCTAATAAAAAATTACAGATTTTTCCCTGATAGTTAGTTGTGATTGTGAGATCCCCGGATTGTTGCCCTAAACTATCCCAAGTTTGTGCTATTGGGATTCTAATGTTAGGTAACAGGTCGGGCTCACGGTTACCTTGCTTTAGTTTTCCGACTGGATAGACGAGGTTTGAACTTGCTTATTTATTTTTCCACTTACCTTGTCACTGCCAGGTTCCCTCGAACTCCCGTTTTTGGACCATTGCTTTGGTTTACCTTTGTACTGGTAATTACGATTTCCGTAATTATTTCCATTACCTTGGTTACTTCCCTGTGTGTTTCTGTGATAATACTGCGAACATTGAGCTTCAAACTTACTCCTAGGATTCGAAAACTTGCCCTGTGAAGGCTTAGCTCGATTTGCTCTTTGATTTTGAGGATTTCGAAAACAATTTCTCTGAACATGCCCGTCCTTTCCACAGAAATGGCATTTTACTATTTTTTGTGCATAGAACACTTGATTAGGATGTCTAGGCTTACTTTCTGTCGTTCTGTTTTTCACCTGTTCAAACAATATGCCGAACTGTAATGCTTGTTCAAATGTACTTGGTCCTTTAAGAGCTATGTGTTCATACAACTCATTATCTATTCCTGCTAACCACGTTGCTAAGAGACGTTGATCCGCCTCATAGGACGTGATTAGGTCCTGTTTCTCATCACCAGACAATTCATATGTGTGATCGTTAATTGCTTTAAGCCTATCTGCGAATTCCTGAAGGGATTCCGCGCTCCTTCTCTTAGTATTACGTAGCTTTTCTCGATAGAACATAGTGCTATGTTTAGGTTCGAATCTTTTAATCAATTCTGCTTTAAGGCCTAGATATGTTTCAGTTATTTTGCAATTATGATCAACCGATATACGGATGACGGAATGCTGCTCCTGATAAGCGCGATTTTAAAATACGCAATTTTGTTTGTGAAGATAAAGAAAACATATTAATTATATTTTCAAAGCGTGAAAAAAATTCTTTAACGCTCTCTCCAGGTTCACCACTGAATGTCACACTTGGAGATAAAAAAGTGCTTAATAATTGTAATTCTCTCATTTCGTCTTTTGCTAAAACTGTTTGAACTTCTAAATTTTCGACCCGTTGACTAATTCACTTACCGCTTGTTGCACGGTTTGTGCTTGGGACTGAGTGCCTGTACTAGTCATGATTTGGGTTGAAAACTACTCACCCCGTGTGGAAAGTCGCTGACACGCCCCCTGCGCGTCGTGGGAAGAGTCGACCCGCGCCGACGCTGCACAGCTCCACCTCCGCTCGAAGACTAACTCGCTCTGACAGCTGGCTCGTACTGCGACCAACTGCTCACCGGACTGGTTCCGCCTCTGCCGCCAGATGTCTCGCCGGCTGCTGCTGCCCGCGCCGTTCGAATCGTCGCTGCTCGCCTATCTTGCGCGCCGCCTCCAAAGTGCTAGATTAACTCAAAGCTTATCATCTCCGTTGTTTTTCGCTTCTTCTTCTTCTTCTTTCCTTCTTCTTATCTTCTTCCTACGTTCAATTTCGACCTCGGCTCTATTGAACGGACTGTTCTTGGACCGATGGTTGGCTCGAAAACCACGACTGATCACCAATTGTCGCGTTTGGCCGTTTTCTTCTGACACCAAATGTCGTTTTGCCGTTTTCTTCGAGCCGTTTTCTTCTGACACCAATAAAACAAAACTGGGTGTTCACATATGGTAAAACCGCAGGATATAACAGTTACTTGTTGGAATGAACAACTAAATCAAACAGTCAATAGAATTAAGTTAATATCTTCAGGAATTATCGAACAGGCAGCACAATGCCAGTTCCTGGGTGAAAATTTTATCATACCAGTCGTACATAACGTCATAAGTTCAATCAATATTTCTTTTCCCAATTATGTTTTACCCACTTTTGATAAGCGAATATATCATAGTCCAAAGTTACTTCAATTAAATCAAACAAATCCAGAAATACTCACTTCAGAAATAAGCAAACATTTGCAACAAGCTAGAGATGCAATAAAATATAATCATTTGTTGGCCAATATAGAAACACAAATACAACTTCAAAATAGGCATAAGACTCTAGTAACATCCATTAGTTTATCATCAATTGTATTTATATTTATCATAATTATCCTTATATTATGCATATACAAGAGATATTCCAAAAAACTAACAAAATTTAAGGTAAACACACAATTACCTAGAGCATCGCAAATTTTCATGGCAGTACCAGTTACCAGCGAAAATGATAGCAATAATGCACAAACCAGTGACACTAGATGTTAGTGCACAGTGTATTAAAACTAATGTTAACCTTTTGTTATACAGGATTGGACGTCGAACAGAAGATTCATTTTTGAAACTATGTTATATGGTTGTATTGTATTTGTAACCTTGCAAGAGAATTCCATAGCACAGGGAGAATAGCATACCAGAGTAAATGGCTTTAGGGACAAAGCCAAAGTGAGAGAGGGGGTGATGTAATAGGCAAAATTGTAAGTATAATATTTGAATTGCTAGAAAAGTAAAGCACGGCGATAAGTTGTCAGGCGGTCGGCGTAGCAGGCATCGGCCGAGGAAAGTAGGTTTCGATAGCGTCAGCGGGTTGTGCAAAAAGACTCAGCCGCAACACCGCAAGGAGGTCGCATGCGGAGGCTCGGGCAGCTAATGCAAACAGCTGACCCAGTAAATAGGAGCATTACGCGACCAGCCATCGAGATGTTTCGAGAACACGATGGAAGGTGACCACCTAGCCGTAGGTTAGGAAAGCGGTCACGCCGACGTCACTCTGGGTGTCGCGATATATGGACACGCCCAGGGGTCGTAAGAGGTCAGTCGGGGCTAGACCGTGAGGCTAGTCCAGGTCAGGTCAGTCTTGGCAGCCTGTCCGTCTGATTGGTCAGTCTAGTCAGACACTATGTTGGTTAGACATCATTAGTACAGTAATTGGCTGTCACTATGCCAGTTAGAGTATCTACCGCTGCGCGCCACCGCCGGGCAAGTCGTCGAGCAAGTAATTAATAGTTACGCATCATGATAGCCAAAGCATTCATCCGTTTGGAGCAGTAGCAAGCTATGGAGTTCTGTTGTAGGGAAACCAGCGAAGATGTATCATATGGAAATAAAGAGTCAATAAACCAAGAGGTGTACCAATAGAATGTTTCAGTAATAATCACCTCAACATTATTTACTCCTCAAGAAGATAGGTAGCGAGACAAGAAGAATGCCAAAGCCGTGCCATCGTGTAACACATCCTGACAAGTAAGTTACCGCACGGCCATATAGCCAACTCAGCCATCCTTGACAAACCCGTGGCGGAAAATACGCCGCGACAGCAGGCACATTAACAACTAAGCTACCATACTACTTATAATAAGTCGCGTTCAAAAGGTAAGGCAGTGTGCAATGATAGATGGAGGGCTGTTTTTCGGTGTGCTGCAGCCGCTAGCCTATTCATCAAGCCACCCGCAGTGCTTTCGTCGATAACAACAGGGAAACAGCCAGCCTACGAACAATAGTGACACAACACTCACATATTCTTTTATGTTGTTCCATGGAATGCTGCCCCAAGGCTGGAGAGGAGAAGGGGCACTTCTGGACTGTGTGTCCAGGTGAGAAGATGGACTGCCCAGACTACCGCCATCCTCTGTGGGTCTGAGGTTCGCTTCCCACCATCAGCAGTGTCAACCATGAGCGGACAAGGTAATGTGCCTCTAAAAGTGCGACAGATTTCAACATATCAAAGGCCCGGAAAATACCCTGACAAGCTAGAGACTTGTTTGAAAGAGCCAATGGATGTAACCATCTGTAAGGCTGCTTACCTGTCAGATTTTGTGTCATTTCATTGGTTAAATAATTCTTTTTTTTGTGAACCCATTTTGTATTCTTGTAACCCCTGAGTCATGTCATATGTAGGGCGTAATGTTAGTATGTTGATAAGATCAAGTAGTTTCTATTTCAGACTCAATATAATGTGTCTAACAATTTTAAAGTAGAGTCACCTCCAAGAGATCATTACACACTGAACACGGAAAGGAATTACAAATACATCAATTGTAGCATAAATACATATGCAATCAGCCCATTAATTCTCATATACAATGATAGCACCAATTTCTGCATCAGCTGGTGATTTGTCTACTCAAAGACGTAAAAATTACTACTGATCATTAGATATCCTGTCTTATCAATCTATTAGATTATTCTGTCAGTGGCAGATCTAGGAATTTTCCAAGCCGGAGCAAAAACTTGAGATTGCCGCCCCAGGGCAGTACAGTGCTATCCCCTTCAAGGTTGCCACTCAGGGCATTAGAGCTAAAAAAAAAGTTGCCGCCCTACACATTTGCCATTTACCACACCCTCAAACATGATTTTCCTGCCCCCTGAGGTTGCCGCCCCGATCAATCATCCCGGTTTGACACCTCTTTCCCTAGATCCGGCACTGGTTTTTGCTTTCTGCTTTCTTTATGCCACTACTTTATTTAACTACATCAATAACTACACAATAAAGATGAAGAAAAAAATCTAAGATTTCCACTATGAAACACATTTTTTTTTTAAATTTATGTTTATTACTTAAAGCAGTCAGGTAACATTCTTTGTTTTTTGTCAAGTTTTCATGAGGATATTTATCCAACAGCTTACAGTTCCAAAATACTAAACACAAAGATAGGCACAAATGCAAATATAGATTCCGACCATGTAATTACAATATTTAGTTGGTGTCTCCTGTCACTGCTCTCTGCATCAAAAACAATACATTACATGATAAAAATAACTCAAACTACAATTGCATGGAGCTTACATGGTTGACAAAAAGATTGTTATACACACTATCCTGTATGGGTTGGATCATCATTGACTTGACCAGATGCAAAGCTGCATTAAAAGAATAAAATCATTAAATTTTTACTCAGGTCCATCTTCATGTACTAAGTGGAGACATGAAGCCATACTAGCCTAATTTATCATCCACTGATTTTTTAATTGGACATTATACTTTCCAAAATTTGATGTAACAGATTGTTTATACCTACTGCAATGGCACAGCATGATTTTTGTATATTTCCGTACGTCATATTATGCAAGCTCCTGCTTCTTGGCAAATCTCTGAATTATTTCTTTTCAAATATTTATTGCAAGGATTAAGCACACATTCATAATACTATTTGCTCTTAATGATAATATTATTAATATCATAAATGGGTCCCAGAACTGCAATGCAGGACATAGCAAGACACATTTGCCCACCTGTTGTCACATGAACCTGCTGCATCATAGACTTCACCACCATGACCAGAGTACGTTTTTAGCAAAAGAGATCTGAATGGATTCCAGAGCTTCACTGTTCGGTCAGCACCACAAGTTAGGCAATAAGAACCATCAACTGAAAATTTTTATTTCAGATCTTTTAGTTTACTGAGATTATAATTCTATGAATATTTAACATTTACTTCTATACAAAATATTTTAAAAGAAGTTGAAAAAGCCTAAAAATATGTATATTAACTGATGGACTAAGGAGAAAGGAATATTCAAAGAAATGATGAGGAAGGCACTACCATGAAT
This sequence comes from Vandiemenella viatica, assembly GCA_031002005.1. Lineage (NCBI taxonomy): Eukaryota > Metazoa > Arthropoda > Insecta > Orthoptera > Morabidae > Vandiemenella > Vandiemenella viatica. The sequence continues at coordinate 17,370 of JARYHS010014183.1, read as the reverse complement.
TTGAATGTCAATGGTTGTTCATTAATTGAGAAAGTCTTCAATATACAGCTTTTAACTGTACTGGAGTAGTAGTGGAAGACAAGTATAAGTAAATGGTTATGGAATTATTGGCTTACGGTTGTTTGGCTGCTTTGTGACAGATTTTCACTCTGCTGTTAAATCACCTGTGTAATGGCTATCCGAAACTGACGAAGTAATATTACTAGGTAAATGAGACCTACTTTTTATGTGGAATCTGCACCACAGTGTGTACTAGCATACTTCACAATAACCAAGCAAAGCTTTGCCAGAGGTGACTATCAATTTAAGGTACCATAAAAATTCAATTCAAGACTAAAATTTTAATCGAGGATCTTCCAATTCCAAGTCAGATGCCTTCAGCAGCAGAGTCAATAGACTGCTTTAGCTAAGAAAGAAGTATGCTGAATGGGAAACCATAGCCTTTTCTACAAAAACCTCTTTAGATTTTCTATACCCAACAAGTTACTTTTTAATCCATCCTCAATAGTTTTAATCTTATTTCCAGCCATTTTATGGCTCACCATATCAGATCCCTTGGTGAGATCCATTGCAACAGTATCAACTTTGCCTCCCTTATTCACTTCATCTGAAACATCTTGCACATAGCCCAATTAATACGATTCACATGAATAACCTATCATGAAACTACATCGCCGTTTTACAAAACATCCTTCAGTGTTTCTCCTCTATTAGCATAATATTTATCTTTCTTCTTTGCTATTATTAATTCCTTGTCTAGCTGTTTTCTTTCCTGATACCTCAATACTTTCTTACTTTGTTGTGTTCTTTTCTTACCAGCCTCGTTAGACTCCTAAGCTATCTATGCAGGATCTATCCCTTGTTATTTTTTTTCTGCTATTCCTCTTATGTTCTAAACCAGTGATCATGGAAACAGGTGGGTCAGTAAGAGTTCACTTCTGCCGCACTTGGGTACATTCTCCAACTCTATAAAATGCCAATGCCGAGTGTCCTGTACTGCTTAGTACAAGCATCAATGCACAAATATTACTGCAAGCAACCAGGTGAATCTAATTGTTAAGTTCATGGTTTGGCAATGGCGTATTCAGCCAATATGGCTGACAACAGCTATAATACTGTTCCACTACCACTCTACTGCACAAGAAGATTCCTTGCACTTTCTGCATCTTTCCAAGAACTATCTCTTATTCATTTGGAATCTACACCTTTTTAAAGTCATATTTTCAATCTTGACCACTAAATTACTAAACAGTTTTACATTCATCAGAACTGCTTTGTGATCTCTTATTCCTCTTATAATATAAGACACCATATAGTTATCATCAGACCTTTTGAGGAAGATATCCCTATTGTTTTGCTCCATTGCAGTTTGCTCTACCAAAGATGTAAAACATCCTTCTACCAATAAGGTATTCTAAAATCTCTGCTTCCTTGTGTGATTTATCTATTTTTCGTCCCTGTCCAAACCTGGTTTATTCAAAGCCCCAACAATAATGTAGATCCTACTCATGTCTCTGAATTCCAAATATGAATTTGGTTTCTCCCTGAGGAACTTATCTTTCTCACTCATTATTCCATTACAGTAACAAGCTTCTGTGTTCCCGAAGATCTAAACTATAAATGTCAATCTTAGTTAAATGCCACTGAACTGTAGCTGTACTTGCTTATCAGTAATAATAACCATTCTGTGAGATACACAGTGTAACCATTGAAGAAATCTTCACTTTCTAGAACTTTTATCTTTAACCCTGATTGTATCCTTACATCAATTTGTGTTGCATGCATCTCTACTGAGTTTTCAAATTCTATTACTTAATTAATCATACTGCTTCAGTTCACTATTATCAGCCTAATAATTGGCTTTAGTATATCCTCATCATTAGCACTCTCCTTCAAAATGGCAACTACCCTTTATACCCTCTCGTTAACTTCATCTTCTGGCATATTTATTATTTCTTCCACAAACTATCTGTATTGTTTGGTCACCCGTTTTTATTTTCCTACCAGCGGTCTCTAATCTAAAAATGACACTGGGAGTTGGAACCATTAGAATTTAATAAAAAATCAGGATAGTGCCCACCTCCCCTTCTGTCTAGGTATAGGATAACCTATCACAACAATTTTTAACATATCCCAGGACTTTCCAAGCAGCACCTCCATCTCCAGGATTATCTGCCTTACAGTTTTCATCAACTATAACTGATCCTGTTGATGTAAGATGTGCACAAGTTTTATATCAGCCATTCCACATACTATATTTCCCCTTTCTATCTATCCCATAATTTTTTATATTGCTACTTTATCTACCTTTGCGAAATCCTATATCCTCTATTAATTTTAGTAACCATAGTAGCCTGCACCAAAATGACCCTGCATGTTTTCAATTAGTACAACCCAGCAGTAAAACTATTTTACACTCACTCCTCTATTTCAAAGGGGTTCCTATACCTTACCTAGTCCAGCATGCACATGAGGTCTCCCCTCCCCCTTTTCTACCTGTAGTAACAGATCAAACCCATTTTCCACCTTTATTTCTTTCCCCACCCACCAATTTTCCCTTTTCTTATTAATTCTTGGTTTAAATTTGTTGAATGCAAACAAATAAAAAAAAATCCTACTCCCTTATGCTTCAAACTGAGTGACAGCTTGTGCTCATGGTTATCTATTGCCATACATGTAATGCTCCTAATTCTTCTACCAGAAATCTTCCTTACTTCATCAGCAATATATGCCTTGCACACTCCAAGCATTCTCGTCAATGTCTTGTTTCCTCCAATGATACTAAATCCAACTCCTTTACACTATTAGTTATTGATTGTGCTCTGCGGTAATTTTTACAAACAAATGAATTTTCTCTTCTCACCATCCCCTCAAACTCTCGTGTTTGATATCCAAAAGAGGGGCTCATTCTACACCATAATATTCAAGCAATATTCAGATTAATGTTTCATAATCCAGTTCCCTTACTCCTACGGTACATCTCCATCCTCTACAGTAAATGAGAGATTTTTAAACCTCATTCTGCTCCAATTCAATGTGTCCCACTAAGTTGATTTTATTATCTAATATTATACCACAATATTTACACTTCAAGCAATCACCATAAAATCATATACAATCTTAGATTTTGATCTGAGTATCTAATAAGCTGACTCATCTTGGTGTTTATTTTCATTATGTGTTGACCTGCCCAGCAAGGTGTTCTGTCCAGGTTATTGTACAGCTGTTCACCCTTCTCCCATTTTGATCCTATTATATAAAATTATGTTATCTGCAAACAAACTACTGATTGTAAACCATTAAAACAATTATTTATTATAATAATGACTAGCAATGGTCCCAATACGCTGGGACATTCCAATTATCTCTTCTAACTCTTTTGATATTGTATTTCCTACGATAACTCTTTGCTTTCTACCTTTTAAGAATTCCCATATCCAGCAAGTCACTTTTTCATTGACTCAAATGTTTCTTACCTTATTCAGCACTATTTTAGGGCTCAATCTATCAAATGCCTTTTAAAGGCTATCAACTTGGCCTCCTTTCTCCACTTCATCCTGAATAGCTTGCATATAGCCCACTTACTGAGATTCAAATAAATATCCTTGCTTAATGCCATATTACATTTATATTTGCATTCCTCAATAGTTGGAACATTGCATATTGTAGGCCTCTTGAACTAGGCCTCATCGATTCGTCTTGTGAACATCTAGCCAACAAATCTCCTTATAAGTTTCTTCGCTTCATATTTCACTGACAACCAGTCATTACTTTGGAGCTGCTTAATTTGTAAATCTTCCTCACAAACAATCTAAACCAACAGAATAGTTATTACTTCACAAAGTTGGAACATTTTTATTACCTGCAGCAGCAATTCCTAAGCTAATTTACATATATCTTTGTCAACAACCCATAGTGATGTTTAGAAGCTTCTACAACATAATCTTTAAGCACGTTTTCTTAGTGACTTTTTCTCATTTTGAAATCAGATCATTATAAATCTTCATCTTCTGGGCATATTACCATGTACTTTGAAAGCATTGTTCGATGTTATACTTATTCGCTAAGCTCTCACTGGTGTACTTCCCTCAACTATGAGGGGGTATCCAAAAATAAACGGACTAGCATTGCTGTGGGCAGAGCTTGTGTAGTACGCGTTTCTGCCGCTAAGCGTTTAGAGTGCAACTCATTGCCAGTTAAGTGCCGCATGTGTTGTCGACCTGGCTTGTTCTGTTAATCTGCAGTGATTGTTTTTGCTAGCACTGTTTTATTATTGTTTCATTTTTGATGGTGACACGTTCAAGTTAACAACGTGCAGCTGTGAAATTTTGTTTTCTAATCAGTAAAAATGAAGCTGAAACTGTTTTAACGTTAAAACAGCTTATAAAGATGATGCTACGAGAAAAACTCAAGTGTATGAGGGTTCGCTGGGTTTAAAATTGGTAACATGTCGATTGGTGACAAACCTCATTCTAAACGTCCATCAACTGCCCGAATCAATGAAAATGTTGAAAAAATTCAAGAGCATGTGCTCTCAGACAGTCAACAGACAATTGATTAATAGTCAGAGATTAGTGGGCTACCTTGGAGCTCAGTTCAGCGAATTTTAACCAAAGATTTGGGAATGAAAATGGTTGCTAGCAAGTTTGTTCCTCAGGCTCTGACTGACAATCAAAAAGAACAAGTTGAAACATATTGTGCTTTGAAACAACAGCTTCAAATTGATCAAGAATTTCTTTCAAAGGTCAAACTAGTGATGAGTCATGGTGCTTTGGTTACGAACCAGAAACAAAGCAACAGTTAAGCCAATGGAATACATCATTGTCACCTTGTCCAAAAAAATGTTGTCCAGTCAAATCAAAGATCAAAACAATGCACAATTTTTTATGACAAGGGTGTAGTTCATTCAGAGTTTGTTCCCTCACATCAGACAATCAATCAAACTTTTTATTTGTGAATTTTAAGTAGATTACGCAACAGTTTTCATCAAAAAAGACCCGATTTGTGGTATACAGGAGACTGGTTCTTCCACCACGATAATGCACCTGTTGGCCACCGATAATTTTCATTCTATTCACACTGTCAGAATCTGGATTACAAAACATTGATTAGACCATTGCTCAAGTAGGCTATGGTGAGTTATTATAGAACCCACATTATGGGTACCAACTGTAGGAGTTGAAGTCGGTTGAGAGGAGAGTCCATACAATTGTTTGAGGAAACAGATATGATGAAGAAACGTGAAGTCACTCTAAGGCAGCTGGTTGGTGGAGAGAGTGCTGGAGGAAAAAAAAGTAAATATTGGGGAAAAAATGAGTAGTAAGAATAACTAATAAGATGACCACAAGCTGATGAATTTTTCTGTAACTCAACGAAACAAATCAAAAGTAAATAATACCATTTTTTGATAGCTCTCTTAGTTCTTGAGATATCATATCTCAAAATTGAGGATGTTAGGTTGACATGCCACCTGCACCAGGAAAAAATTTCGCCAACGCCATATTTGATGATGAATTCTGCAACTCGACGAGACAAATCGAAAGTAAAGAATACCATTTTTTGGGGTCTACTGGAGATCGTGATTCCGCTACAACAACATTCAGTAATATCGTTGGAATACTGATGTAGTCAGTCGCAAGGTGTATTATTTTCAAGCAGTAATTCTGTTGTAATACAGCCTGGACCATTATTTTCAAGCATAAATTAAGTTGAAATACAGCCTGGACCAGCATGAAACCGTTAAATGTACTTCGGAAAGAATTTCTAGTGGAGTCTTGCGTTGACCATTGCAGTATAATGATGACAGCTCCTGCCGGAATCGCGATCTCTAGTAATCCCAATTTTTGATACCTCTCTTTGTGGAAGAGAAATCGTATCTGAAAATTGAGGTGATTAGGTTGACATGCTGCCTGGAACAGAAAAAAATTCGGCGATAATTAGGAACTACCCGGTGAACAAGAGGTGTTTTGTTTTCTTTCTAACTGTGGCGGTTATGTTGAAATACGGTTTTTACTAGAAGAAAAGTCACCTAAAGCACAAGGAACTATACCTGTGAATGATTTTTAACAATCGATATCTCGAGAGATCAAAAAAATGTATTATTTACTTTCAATTTGTCTCGTCGAGTTAAACAAAAATAAACCATTAAAATAATGAAACTTCAATGGCTGGGAATTCATAGTATTGCCGCAGGCAAAAGGCATTTCAGTTAGGGAGTCAGGGACTGGAATAAATTACCAAAATTGGAACAATTTACAAGAAACACTGAAAGAAATTAAAAATAAAATACATAAATGAAAAAGGAACGTAGGTAGTGAAATTTTCCTTACAGAATTTCATATTAAAAACAAAATCAACAGACGTAAAGCAGGAACATGGGGAACTTGCCATTGAGGCGTCTGCTCAATCGCAATTAAAAAACATAAAGTTAACAAAAATCAAATCACTAGCATTTACGTAAAGCCCAAACATTGTGTGACAGTGTTAATAAAACGAATTACCATTGAACCTAACTGCTCTCACTGTTCCTTGCTTGCAACCGATCGTTTTCAAGCTCTTATAATTTAACTTTAAAGCTTCAGTACTCTTATTTGTAGTAAGAGCCATATATGCTACTGATGTGCAGTCTGATAACAGTTCTTCCACTCATACAAAACCATTCTGCACACATACACACTACCAGCTTCAGCAGAGACAGTAACTGAATTTCTGTTTACTGCTTTATTTACTGTTTACACCAGAGATAACATATGAAAGATAATTCATTCCCGGCGTATCTTGGATATATATTCTTCACGGGTTTGCCGCCGGATTACATGTATTGTATAGTAATCCGGCGGCAAACCCGTGAAGAATTTGTAACAGAGATAAAATATACAATAACAAGAGCTGGCGGAAGAAATGATAATAAAGAGAGCAACTCCCAAAGTATTTGTATTTATTGGTCCTATGGAGGAAGGAAATATATGGAGGAGAAGTGACGTTAAATTGGTGAAGCAGGCTCGCGCATGCGCAGTGGCGGCAGCGGCGATATTGCGCTTCCAAACAAATGTTCCCAGTATATCCCGAAAACTAAGCAAGATATCGAAACATTTTATTCTTTATTTTCGATTTGTCTCGTCGTGTAACATAAGAATCGATCATTAAATTTGACTTTTGCGAAATTTTTCTTCTCCATTTCAACTCAAGACACCTCAATTTTTGATACAGTATATCTCTAGAACTAGGTGAGATATCGAAAATTTTTATTCTTTATTTTTCATTTGTCTCGTCTTTTTAAATACGAATCCATCATCAAATTTGATTTTGACCAATTTTTTCTTCTGAATTTCAACCAATACTATTTCACATTTGGGACAGAATATCTCGAAAACTAAGCAGGATATCAAAAAATTTTATTCTTCATTTTTTATTTGTCAGATCGAGTTACTTAATAATCCATCACCAGATTTCGGCGTCACCATTATCCTAGAGTCCCCTTGAGGTTTTTGTACATATTCCCCGTGTCTGCATGGAAGCGGCCATGCCCCTCCACTCCGGCCCTGCCCCCCACTCCTCCTCTGCCCTGCTTCACTTCAATGCGTGGTGAAGGTCTCTTGCGTCGTCTCCATATATTCCCTTCCTCCATGATTGGTCCTTTAGCATAGTACAAAGTACAAATGATATGGGATAAGTCAAAAATAGTCTGTACGCAGACAGACAAGTGCACCCGGAACAATGGGGACACGAATTACGAAATGCTGCATACATCCTGCTACTAGATTTGAAAAGGCACTAATGTTTGGCAAAGGTACCGTCCCAGTACCAAACAACATTCACTATCTTATGATCAGAAGACTGCCTGCTGCAGGGATAAAACCAAGACTGAATATATTGAACGTATATTAAATTCATATTACAGCAATAAACCCTGCCAGAATTGGTACCTGCGATTATTATTTTTTTCTTTTGCTTATGGCTTTACACCACCTCAACGTTTAGGTCATTAGAGGCGGGAAATACAGATGTCAAGAAACGGGGAGCAATTCATCCATTTCCTTTTGAAGGAACCATCCCGGCACTTGCCTGGAGTAATTTGGGCACAGCAAGGAAAACCCATATCTGGCTGGCTTGACGGCCATTCGAATCCGTGTGCTCCCAAACGCGAGGCCAGAGTTTTACCGCTAACCCACCACGCTCCATTGCGGAATTGACAACGGATTTTCAGATAATTATGCATCGGAAAAAAGAGTAGGGGAGACCGTTGTGCCTTGGATCACAATTTATACTTCGATTTTTTAAAGGTACTTTCTCAGAATTTTTCATTAAATTAATATTTGCATCTGTAAATCTCGTTATTTCCAAACCACTAGGTATTTAAATTAATATAAAATACTTTAAGAATTGTGATAAAATATTTTTTAAATATCTTTGAAATGTGATCAATGGTACAAGACCATTGGATAATATATTTGGTAAAGCCACGTATAAATAGTGTCTTCCAGCAGGGAACGTAATCGTAGGTGATCAATTGGTGAGCGATTTCTCTCCTCACTCCCGTCGACCATAGGCACCCGAAATTCGGCAGCAGCGATTCGGCCAGTAATAGCGCAAAAAACAGAAAGCCACTCACCTTATGATTGTAGCGTCGATTCGCATGGTCAGGCTATAACGTGACACCGGCTGTTATTTTCAGCAAGATGTAACTAGGATGCACTGAATCTGAGCTGTAAAATACTCTTTCCTCTCAAACTTGGCATAACTCGCCGACAGTTAAATAAGTAGCTTAATTTGCTACGATGTTTATGCACGCAAACTTAACCGTCGCGGACGTGAGCGTAACAACAATAGTAATTCATAAAAAGGAAAGTCACACATATATAATTTCCTTGCGGAACAAGGCACGCAAATATTGCATAGTCCAGTGGATATCTGAATTACGCCAGCTGACCTGTAATCCACCGCGACCATAGATGCCCGCGGCCGACGGAAAGAGAAATAAAAAATCGCTCAACCAACCATAATGTACCACTGATCACAACCTATGAAGCACTGGATTAAAAATAAGCAATAGACCATTTTAAATTAATGTTTTGTTTTTATTTTAACAAGATTTTACAATAAAAAATGAATAAATATAAATTTAACTTCATATCATTTACTTTAGGAAATAAATGTCAAGAAATTATGTTTTTATTTAAAATTCAAGTTCGAGAAATCAAACTGGAACCATGGCTATCCTAGAGTTCTTGCTGAACCACTTACTTGTACTGGTTTAGGAAGCTTAAGAATAGTATCTTATTTTACGGTATCAAACAACTCTTCAGATTCTTTTACAAACTTGCTGCTGTTCCCAACATATTTGTAGAACTGAATCTGGTATTCCAGATCATGTCAACTTTTTACATAATTGTCATACATAATGCTCCGGTGTCCTGTTCCTTTTAGTAAATATTATCAAAACATAGTCTCCCTTTTAAAATTAATTTATTCTTCAGTCCCTAATATTTCTTGATTTATAATGTCTGATATTTCTGGGACTCCCTCTTTGAAAACAAATTTATGTCTTAATTTTCAGATTCACTTTCAAACTTCAGTTTCTTGGATTTTTTGTTTCTATTTCTTTTGATTTGTGCAGGACAATTTCGTTTGAGCTTTTGTTATTCTACTTTCTACTTGTTTCTGGATTTCCTGCTTCTCAAGAGTGTATGTTACTATTTTTTATCTTCCTGGTTTCCTTCCCTTTCGTAGGCTTATGTTCTTTCGAGTTGCGAGTTAGAGTAAGGATGGATCTCATAATATTCAGTCTCTTGAATCAGAATGCTCATTATCTAAGATTATGGCACTTAATGAAGTTGAAGAGACAGCTGCTGAAGATGATGGCTCTTCTTTACTCTCCTCTAAGCTCATAGGATTGGAATTGGACCTTTCTGCAGAGGTTTGAGCTGAAGATCAACAGTCGTTTACTTCAACATGACTTCTAACCAGAGGTGGCCTTTGGGGGTAGCGAACAGGGCAATCTCCCAAGGCCTCGCTCTTGTAGGAGACTCGTGCAATAACCCGATCTGAAAAATTTTATATTTAAAATTTATATTATCTTTTAATATTAGTGACAACAATAAAATAAAGTCGGTTCATTGATAGTAAAGTATATATTAATAAGTACCTAATCAAAAATTTTCATTTAGATTTAGCAGAAAGTGAAGTGTATGAAAGATTACAGAGAGAAAAGTTAAATTTTAGGAAGGAACATCAGTCCAGAAAATACAGAAAGTGCGCTTCTGAACTAATATGTTATAGCCACGACCAATTTGGTAAGTCGAGTGTTACATCAATAAAGTACAGTACAGCTAATTTAATATTATGAAGTGACTTTATACAAAGTTAAAACTTATTTGTACATATAATATGAAAACATCATGTAGATTAATAGTAGTAGTATGTGGGATAACAGAAAGGTTATCCCAGACTACATATTTTAATGTCATTTTATATCTTTGTAATGTTAGAGTTCCATGGCCTGTTGTTATTACTCTTTTAAACAGTTGCTATAGCAACAAGTTGGTTAGACAGATAACTAGAAGATAGCCTAACACGGCACTAAGGAGAGCCTGCAAAAGAAGTCCGATTATGTAATTTAAGCGATGTATTTGAAGGAATAAAAGGTTGATTTAAATTGTGCAACATATAAAGGCTAACTGATTAATTATTTGCTTTAGCCGCACACGAGCACAATCACGACGATAAATATAAATCATCATAAAGGCAACACGGTACTTTTCTTAATGATAAATTGATCATAAGAAATGCAACATGGAATGAGATGAAAGAACACGAAATACAACAAGTAGAATAACCAACATAATATATACAGACATCACAACATTGTAGTATGACTGCGTATAATTATAATAGTTAATCATGTATACAGATGTAATTACAATATGTAGGGCGAAACGCGTCTGGTGAAGAAACATTAATAAGAAACGGTTGAAAATGGATGAAGTTTAATTCATAAACATTTATGCAACAACTGTGGACCATGGCCAACACCAAAGTTATTTTTGATTTTATTCGTGATGTATCTCGTGTTGAGCAATTTTCAATTATTATAAGATTTTTAATACAAATACAGCTGCCGTTGAATAACATTTTACTGGCTCCTTAACTATCGAAAAAAAACACAGCTTAGAGTTTCATTAAATATAAAATCACAGAGCTAGAACAGCTGGGTATGTAAATGCCAAGGATATGACAAAGAAGCCAGTACGCGTGGATAAAAAAGTGGTGTCATTTTTTCTCTAAAACCACTTTCTGAAACTAGATGAGAATGCAGGGTAGAATCGGCGAAGGCCTTTAAATACCAACCAAGAGATATATGTGATGCTTTGATGCATTTAGTAGAAATAAAACAGATTATCAGTTGGTTAGTGAATTCCAGTCTATAGAAAGGAAATAACTACCTACAAATTTGTCGTTGCTCTCGTCGTACGGTATGACATTCCTACAAAGATAATGTTATAAGAAAAATGTTGCAAAACGAAAAATATACCTAGATGCAACAATTAAACGCATTTACACATTGGCTTGATAATTATCGGGAAAATGGTTTACAATCATTATATAACAGCGAGAGAAACAGCTGATGAAATGATATTGACAAAGTTCATACTCGACAGAAGGTGACATAAAAAAACCGAAATTTGATTATGAAAGGGAAAGTGAAGTTTTTGAATTGCATGTGGAGGAGATTTTCAGAATTATCTATTTGTATGTTATTGTTGACAATTTGCGCGCAAGCTGCCAATGTAGATTTGAGACACACAAACAAGGTTAGAACATATTTGGTTTCGTGCATAACGTAAAAAGATTAAAGGAAATTAGTGACTGTGAACTTTTGAAGCAATGCAGTGACTTGTAAGTACATCTACCATGGACAATATTGTATGACGAACTGAATATGTTTATACGTGTATAAGAAGAAAACGACGATGTTAAATGAGATGTATTATAGAAAAAATATTAGTTAAAGTGTACACAATACTTGGTCTTGAATCAAACAATAGTATCCTTCAGCATGCCCATAAATGAGATTCATTCTTCCAAAAAAAAAACCTTCCTGGCCCTCCCAGAACATGTTTCAGCAGGCCTCCCAACGTCAACCAACTCCTAACTCCTTATTGTTGAGCCGCAAAGTTGATTCTTTTTGATATAGCCGAACTGAAATGTTATTTTACAGTACACAGGAACATTGTTTTCGGTTTTCATGAGCATTTCAGGACTTTCTGGGCTAAAACTGTTTCAGAAATAGGTTACTTTCTTTTCAAGTTTTTCTTTTTATTATTATTATTTTTAACCGACTTCAAAGAAAGGAGGAAGTTCTCAATTCGTCTGTTTTTTTTTTTTTTTTTGTATGTATGTTCAGCGATATCTTGACCAATTTTGAACTGATATAAATGAAATTTTTTAGTGGATAGGGTATACCTCCAAACTGGTCCCAAATGAATTTCATTGAGAAACCACCCCTTCTACCCCTTAATTTTTATACAAATCCACATTTTTTTATTCTATCTCGATGAAACTTTGGACATATATAGCTAAAATAAAGAGAAAAATACTGTCAACTTTTGGTTTAAAAAAACTGAACCCCACTCCCCCTATCCACCCCCTTGATTTTTACCAATTTTCTTTATTCAAAGCTACAGTGGACACCATTTAACTGAACTACATTAAAGTTGGCAGTTACGTGTAGTTTTTCATGGAGAAGGTTTCTGACCAAAAAAATAAATATATTAATCCACCCCTCTCCCCTTTACACCCCTTAATTTTATAGAAACCTACATTTCTTATCTGAGTTTTATTGAATTTTGCCCATGTATAATTTAAAACAAAGAGAAAAATCCTGTCGACATTTGGTCTGAAAAAGCTCAACCTCCTCCCTCCTTCCATCCCTTTAATTATTGTCAATGTTCTTCATAAAAGCTACACTCGACACCATTTAACCGATTATCATCAAAGTTGGCATATACATGTAATTTTTTATGGAGAATCTTACCAAAAATAAGTAAATAAAAAACCACCCCTCTCCCCTTTACACCTCTTAATTTTTATACAAATCCACATTTTTTATCCGATTTCGATGAAACTTTGGACATGTATAGTCAAAAATAAAAATAAAAATACTGTCAACTTTTGGTTTGAAAAAACTGAAGCCCTCTCCTCCTATTCACCCCCTAAATTTTTACCAATGTTCTTTATACAAAGCTACAGTCGACACCATTTAACTGGTATCCATTAAAGTTGGCGTATACATGTAATTTTTCATGGAGAAGATTTCTGACCAATAAATAAACCACTCGATGTCTCCCTTTACACCCCTTAATTTAATAGAGATCTATATTTCTTATCCGATTTTTTTTTTAACTTTGCCCATGTATACTTTTAAACAAAGAGAAAAATCCTGTCAACATTTGGTTCGCCAATGCTCAACCCCTTTCCCTCCTTCAAACCCATTAACTTTTGTCAATGTTCTTTATAAAAAGCTATAGTCGCGATCGTTTGACCGATTACCATGAATGTTGGTGCTTATACGTATTTTTCACGAAGAAGGTGTTGTAACAGCCCTCATACCTGAATTTTGAATAGTATTGTTCTGTGTGAAGTATTTGTAGTGGGCTAAAGTTTGCTTGAATATGATCTGGTATGTTTGTTTTGTAATGTCTTATAAATCAGTGTATATAGACTTTTGTTTTATGAAAGAAAATTATTTAAAGTCCATTTAATATGTTTAAGAACCGAATGGTGCAAGAGAATTTCTTAAATGTTTGTAATTCCATGTATTAATGCAAGTTATGATGTCTACAGGTAATGTTTGTACAGTTTAAAATGATTTCTGTAAATAATTTTGTATTTAAGTATCTCTAATTACCATTTCTGATCATTTTGTAATGTTGTTAAGTGATTTTGTATTAATTCCGATTGTTTTTAATATGTTTGATTGTTTGAGTGATTGTTAATGTTCGAGAAATATGGGGCAGATGCCTTTGAAGAATTCTCGCAATTTCGATAGAGACTATATAAACATATCGGCTGGACAGAGTCAGTATTCATTCCTCCAGTTAGTTTTCAAGTTGAGTTCACAGAAGTTTTATAAAGATTATCTTTGCGACTGCTCAGAAGTGCAATTCTGTATTGAATCCATGCATGTGAATATCGCGGACTTCGTTTGGAGAAAAAATAAACAAATCTTCAACATAACCTTCTGGTGGACTTTTTAATTATTCAGTATATTAATTAAACCACCGATGACCCTAACAGTGTCTGACCTAAAGATCTAAAAACCACCCCCTCCCCCCAACAAACGGCTTAATTTTTATACACAACCACAGTTTTTATCAGTTTAGACAGAACTTAGCAAATTTTTAATATAAAACAAAGAGAAAAATAATGCCAATCTTGGTTTGCAAAACTGAACCCCTCTCCCCGTTTCCCCCTTTGATTTTTGTCAATTTCTTTTTAGAAAGCTACAGTCGACACCATTTGACCGATCTTTATGAAAGTTGGCACATATATATGTAATTTTTTTGGATAAGATTTCTGACCAAAAAATAAAAAAACTACCCTAGCTCCCCTTCCCTTAATATTTGTACAAAACCCACATTTTAATTCGATTCGGTGGAACTTCCATGCGTATACTTTAAAACAAATAGAAAAAAAAAAATACTGTCCACATAACTTTCACAAAAACGCAAACCCTATCCCCCTTTCTACCCCTTAATTACTGTCAATGTTCTTTACCGTCTCTTTCTGATTTTGAAGGAAGTATGCACATGTATACTGCAAAACAAACGGAAAAATACTGTCTACATTTGGTTTCGAGAGTCCAAACTCCGCTCCTTCCTTTCCATCCTTTAATCTACAGTTTCTATCCGATTCTGCAGGAAATTTGCACACGTATACTTTAAAACATACAGAACAATTGTGTTTAAATTCCCTTCACCCCCACCCTCCTAATTTCCAATGTTCTTTATAGATACCCACAGTTTTATCAGATTTCCATGGAACACTGCCATGAACTTAAAAACAAAGAGAAACATAGTGTCTACATTCTGTTTACAAAACCCTACCACTCACTCCCTTAGCCCATTTAATTTTTGCAAATGTTCTTTACACAAAGCTACAGTTTTTGTCTGGTTTCGATGGAAATTTGCACATGTATACTTTAAAACAAAGAGAAAAATACTGCCCACACTAGCTTTACAAAAACCAAACTACTCTTCGTCTCCACACCCCTTAATTGTTTTTTATTCATACCTACAGTTTTCATCTGATGTCAATAGAAATTTACACACGTATACTTCAAATCAATCAGAAAAGGCAGTCTACATTTGGTATACAAAAGCCCAATCCCTCTTCCCCTTTACCCTCACCCCTTTTAATTTCCAATGTTCTTTACAAAAATCCACAGTTTTAATCCCGTCAAAATCAATTAAGCTATTTTTAAGTCATGGCATAATATTTATAAAATAAATGTGTCGTAATGTCTCAACATGTACTTCAGATTTCAACTTGGATCCCAAGCTTTCACGTTGTGAAAACCAATTAAAAATCTATATTTTCTGTGTGATGCCGGAGCAAACAGATATATTCCAGAGATTTCTGTATGTGGTATGTATTAATGCCCAGATGTTACATGTTTCGGTTATCGACCAGCAGCTTTAACAGATGTATGATAAGATCATGAAACATAGCCTGGACCAAAATGATAAACTGACATTCCTTAACACAACACCCAATTCACCCCGTTCTGGAAGTTGTTGTGGTATATAAAGACAGAATTCTTCTTTGAAAGCAAGCGCTTTAATCTCTGAGCTACCAGGAAGTTCGCAAAATGGGAACTATTGCGGCTGCGGCATATTTAAAATACAAAACAAACTATAATACCACTAAAAATTTAAAAATAAAATAATTGTTTAAAAACATAAAAACCGCCTTCTTTTAAAAAAAAAATGCACTAAAAATTTTAAAATAACTTTATACCTTGCTTAGGAAAAAGTAAATCTAAATGGACAATATTTTACATTACTGTCATTGAAATTTTTACATTAATTAGTTATTTTTGGAGTCGGTGCCAGCGAAAGCAAGAAAAACAAAAAACAATAAGGAATAACAATAATACATAAAAATCATGTTACTGCTTACCTACAATTAATGCTAGAACATGTTTCAACAAAACTGAAACATACAGATGATACGCCGATATTATACTAACTGTAAATCGTTTACTGCATGATGCAACCTACCAACTGACACTGTAGCGCCAGAGATATGCCTGGATGACCAATAAGGTCGAGCCACAGATTAAAATACTAGTTAATTTGTTTCCCTAAGCTGTCTCCCGCAATAACACTATCTGCCTCACGACATGCTGTAAAATATTGGGAATTTTGTTCGTACTCCCCGTTTCGCCTCTAACACCAGTAATTCGATCTTCGCGATGTGACAGCTGGCACCGACTCCAAAAATAACTAATAATGTAAAAATAATATTGTCCATTTAGATTTACTTTTCCTAAGCAAGGTATAAAGTTATATTAAAATTTTTGTGCTTTTTTTTTTTGAAGGCGGTTTTTATGTTTTTAATCAATTATTTTATGTATTTATTTTTGCATGTTGTGCAGGCCCCTTTGAGGTGTGAGCCCCTAGGCTACAGCTTATGTCTAAATGTGGCACCGAAGTCTGCATCATTACGTGTAGGATCAACAAATTTCCAATTTAGCTTTCTATACAGTATATACTGTGGTTCTCTGGTTCAAATGTGTGGTGAGAGATCAATCAACTGAGTTGGGTTGATGGCGAGTGTTTGTGTGATCCTAGCCACGAGCTTCATTTTCTGTTTTAATCAGTAAGGGCCCAAAATTTCGTTTTGTTTTTTTTTTTTTCGTCAATGTAGTATTTTTTATTGCCACAGTACACCTTCTTTTAACTTTAGTAAGTGATAAGTCAACTTTTCCTTCCATTAGTAGAAGTTACAAAGGGGTATTTTCAAAGCTGTCAGGTGAACATCAACACAAAACAGGTCCACAGATTAAGATAAATAAATAATTCAGCCCTATGATATGAATGAGACAAACATTTAAATAAATAAAAATATAAATATTTGTTCATTCAAAATCTTAAATCTTTCACAGTTCTTCACCAATTGCTTTAAAAGTTAGACACGATGTTGCATTCGATTTCACATGCGTTTTAACATACCCATGTCAGTTATTTTGTTAGTATTTCTTTGATTGATTTTTCATTTTTTTATATAGTGATTTGTTTCCTTATTTTCATTTAATTAGTATTTTTTCATCCTCCCCCCCCCTCCCCAGAGATTTGGAGTGATTCATTA
>JARYHS010014182.1:0-19119 GCA_031002005.1 Vandiemenella viatica | reverse complement strand
ATTGCTTTCTGTAAATCAGTTTTAATGTTTGTAGTACGCCCTGGTCCATCGGCTGTAGAAGTGGTGTAGCATTCGGCGGCAAAAACTTCTCCACGATTTCTCCATCACATAATTCCTCAGTGCTGGAGTGAGATGGTGCGTTATCAATCAAAAGGATAGCACGGGGAGGCAAATTATTTTCCTTGGAAAAACCGCCGGACAGACAGAAAAAACTGGTCGTGAAACCATTCTTTGAACAGCTTACCATCCATCCATGCTTTTTTCTGGTTGCGATAGTATACAGGTAGGGATTTCATGTTGCCAGTTTTTGAAAGCTCTGGGGCTAACAGATTTGCCGATCATCATTAAAGGGAGCTTGTGATTACCAGCAGCGTTGCTGCACACTAGTAAAGTCACACGATCTTTGCTTATTTTAAAGCCAGGAGCTTGGACTTCTGCTTTTGATGCCAGGCTTTTTGTTGGCAATGCCCTAAAATTAAGGCCTGTCTCGTCAGCATTATAAATTTGTTGGGGAGAATAATTTACCTCTCTTATCAGTTTATTAAATTCATGCACGTATTCCTTCGCTGCATCCTGGTCAGAAGAAAGCTTCTCTCCAGCAATTGTTAGCTGACGAATCCCATGACGTTTTTTAAAACTGTCCAACCAACCCGTACTCGCATTAAAAGACTCATCACCATTCATTAATTTGTTTAGGTAAACAGCCTTTTCCTGAACCATTGGTCCACTCAGAGGAGTACCCCTTTCTTTTTCCTGTGTAAACCAAAAGAAAAGAGACTCTGGGACTGTTTCAGAGTCTGCCGAATCTCGAGTGTTTTTCCCGAAGACGTTGCGCAGCACTGTTCAAGCTTCACTCGGTTCTTCTTCCAATCACAAATGGTTGCCTTACCAACACCTAGTTCCGTCGCCAGCTTAGATACATTCTCACCACTGTCCAATCGCTTCAAAGCATCCAGTTTTTCTCTGAGCGTTAACGTCGTATGTTTCCGTTTACTCATGGCGATAACACGCTAGTGTACACGAATTTTGTAAGTGTGTTAGCGATCGATTGCTAAGATTAACTCAGCAGTTCGCGAGCCGTCTGAGAGTGCACTGACCTCGAACACTTCAAACATCTCAACAATAAAGGGAGGGAGTGAGAGTGAGCCATTATTCACCCAGTTGTTCCCAATTGTTACCATGCTGTACCTACTTATATGCTTGGTATACTTCATTGTAGAAATTAGTCACTGTAACTCCGGCTAATCCGAACAAATCGGTAATCCGAACTAGGCCCGGTCCCAATTAGTTCGGATTAGCGAGACTCTACTGTATTTGAAACTAAAAGGTTTCTCTTTTTCATGAAAGCTCTTTTTGCTAGTGCTATTCTGCTTTTGACATCATTCTTGCTTCGGCCATCGGTTGTAATTTTACTTCCCAAGTAACAGAATTCGCTTACTTCTATTGCATCCGATCCTATTTTTATATTTAATCTAGTATTGGTATCATTTCTGCTACATTTCATCACTTTTGTCTTGCTTTGATTTATATTCAGTCCAAAATCTTCCTTCAGTATTTCGTTCATGCCATTCAGTAACTTCTCAATATCCTCAGCCCTCTCTGCTAACAAGACAATGTCATCAGCAAAACGTAGCATACTGATTTTTTCTCCCAGAAAACTTATGCCACATGGAAATTTTTCTTTGACTTTCTTCATTGCTGCCTCTACATACAAGTTGAATATTAACGGGGATAGACTACAACCTTGTCTCACACCCTTTTTAACTGATGCATGTCTCTCGTGATTCTCTACTTTTATTACCGCCACTTGATTCTTATATAGTTTATAGAGTATTCTTCTATCTCGATACTTTAGACCTGACTTCTTTAAAATTTTGAACATCTTGTCCCACCTAACATTATCAAAAGCTTTTTCTAAATCAACAAATGCCATAAAAGTATCTTTGTTTTTCTTGAGCCGCCCTTCAAGTATTAATCTTAAAGACAGAATTGCTTCCCTTGTACCGCGATTTTTCCTAAACCCAAACTGATCTTCACCTACTATCTCTTCTACTACCCTTTCCATCCTTCTGTATATTATTCTGGTCAGTAATTTTGAAGCATGTGATGTTAGACTAATGGTGCGATAGTTCTCACATTTGTCGGCTTGTGCTTTCTTTGGAAGTGTGAACATGATATTTTTATTAAAATAAGTTGGAATTTCTCCTGTTTCATAACTTTTGGATATCAGCTTGAATAATCTTTCGATTCCTTCCTCTCCTAGGGATTTAAGAAGTTCTGCAGGGATTCATCAATTCCAACTGCCTTATTTGCTTTTAAGTCATTCAGAGCTTTATTAAATTCTGTCCTCAAAACAGGATCCCCTAAGTCATCAATGTCAACATCATCTTCCTTTTCCATTACACTATTGTTCAAGTCGTCCCCATCATAAAGTTTCTCAATGTATTCTTTCCATCGGTTAGCTCTATCTTCTGAGCTTAAAAGAGGTTTCCCATCGGCAGCTTTAATGTTCATACCTCTTTTCTTCATTTCTCCAAAATTCTGTTTGATCTTTCTGTAGGCAACATCTACTTTACCTACGACCATTTCCTTTTCTACTTCTTCACACTTTTCTTGTAGCCATTTTTCTTTTGCTATTTTGCATTTCCTATTTATTTGATTTCTAAATTGCCTGTACTGCTCTCTTCCTGCTTCATCCTGAGCATTTTTGTACCTTCTCCTCTGATCCATCAGCTCCAAAATTTCTTCTGTGATCCAAGGTTTTCGGGCAGATTGTTCCCTAAAGCCTAATGTTTCTTTACCAGCTTTCATTATTTCGGTCTTTAATGCATTCCATTCGTCCTCGGTTGTGCTCCTTTCAGAGATACCTCTTAGACCCAAGTCTACTATAAATGCAAATTTTTCTCTAGTGCTAGATTGTTTCAGTTTATTCACTTCCAGTATGTTCTGCTTATACTGCTTCCTTATTCGCTTAAATTTCAGCCTGCACTCCATTATTATCAAATTATGGTCAGAGTCTATGTCTGCTCCTGGGTACGCTTTACAATCTAGAACTTGATTCCTGAATCTCTGTTTGACCATGATATAATCTAGCTGATATCTGCCTGTATCCCCAGGACGTTTCCACGTGTAAATTCTTCTTGCATGGTTCTTAAACAGTGTGTTTGCCACTACTAGCTTATATCTTTCACAAAATTCTAGCAACCTGCTTCCTCGTTCATTTCTTTCTCCTAGACCAAAACTTCCTACAGTATTCCCATCTTTTCCTTCTCCCACTATTGCATTCCAATCACCCATGACTATTAGATTTTCCTCCCCCTTCACATTTTGAATTAATTCTTCAATTTCAGCGTATATTTTTTCTATTTCTTCGTCAACTTCCTGTGATGTTGGCATATACACTTGTACTAATGTGGTTGGGACGGGCTTAGTTTCTAACCTCATCAAAATAATCCTG
Source organism: Vandiemenella viatica (assembly GCA_031002005.1). NCBI lineage: Eukaryota > Metazoa > Arthropoda > Insecta > Orthoptera > Morabidae > Vandiemenella > Vandiemenella viatica. The sequence goes on along the minus strand of JARYHS010014182.1, from coordinate 15,662 downwards.
TCACTAAACTGTTCATAATAACTCACCCGTTTCCCTACTTTCTTGTTCATTACAAATCCTACACCAGTGACTCCATTGTCAGCATGTGTGCTAATTATCCTGTGTTCCCCAGACCAAAAATCCTGTGCGTCCTTCCATTTAATCTCACTAATCCCAACAACATCTAACTTAAGTTGTTCCATCTCCCTTTTTAAGTTTTCTAACCTACCTGCCCTATTCAGACTTCTAACATTCCACGCTCCGACTCGTAGAATGTTTCTATCCATTCTGATGACTCCTCCCTGAGCAGTCCCCACCCGGAGATCCGATTGGGGGACTATTTTACCTCCGGAATATTTTACCCAGGAAGAAGCCATCATGATATATGTAATTTGAGAGGATTACATGTCCTCGGGATACCCTTTGGGTCTTTAATGCAGTGGTTTCCCGTTGCCTTCTGCATCCCCATGCCGTTGATCATTTCTGATTCATCCGCCTTTAGGGGCCGTTTCCAACCCCAAGGACAAGAGGGTGCCCTGAACCGCTCCCCGCTCTTCCGCCCTCCTTTCGGAGGCCGTTGGCAAGCAGTGGGTGATTCCTTATACCGGGAATCTTTCAGTCGCCAGAGCCTCGTCCGTGCAAACTTAATATCTACGGTATAACATTCAATCCGAATAACCTACGGCCCAGGCCTGACTCTTACGATGAAAAACAATTTTTAAAAATCTTATCCCCGACGGAGATTCGAACCGGAGACCACGACGTTCGTAAGCCAGCGCTTTAGCCACTCAGCTGACAGGCCACTACGCGGAATCTCGGTACGCAGTCGTCCACATCCAAAGTGTCTGTCTACCACCGTATTTCGAAGTTATGAGACAAATGTGTTATTTATAAAGATAATTTTTCAACCAAATGTAGACAGTATTTTTCTCCTTGTTTCAAAGGATAAGTGTGCAAAGTTTCATCGAGAACGGATAAAAACTGTGGATTTGTATGAAGACCAAACAAACCAACAAAAGAAAAAAACCAAACAAACAAACATACATTCATCTTTATATATAAAGATTACTGTGGTTCACACTTACACACTGACTGCGAACAAAACCTGAGGGATCATTATAACGTAAAAGAGTATACACCTACAACATTGCAAGAATACCTACGATTTGCCTAGCATTGCACCCCTAACTTTCTAATATCTACGGTTTAACATTCAATCCGAATAACCTACGGCCCAGGCCTGACTCTTACGATGAAAAACAATTTTTAAAAATCTTATTCCCGACGGAGATTCGAACCGGAGACCATGACGTTCGTAAGCCAACGCTTTAGCCACTCAGCTGCCAGGCCACTACGCGTAAACTCGGTACGGAGTCGTCCACATCCAAAGTGTCTGTCTACCGCCATATTTCGAAGTTATGAGACAAATGTGTTATTTATACAGATAATTTTTCAACCAAATGTAGACAGTATTTTTCTCCTTGTTTCAAAGGATAATTGTGCAAAGTTTCATCGAGAACGGATAAAAACTGTGGATTTGTATGAAGAACAAACAAACCAACAAACAAACAAACAAACATAAATTCATCTTTATATATAAAGATTTCGCCTTAAAGAAAGCCGAAATTGTCCAAAGAGGAAATAGCCATAAGGAAATCAGCTGCTGCAAAAGGGAATTTAGAGAATATTAAAAAGTGTTCCAATTCTATTGACTGACTATAAAGAGAAAGAAAGGCAGAAGTATCTAAGAGAAAAGGAGACAAGACAGCGAAAATCTGTTGGAGATATGAACAAAGAAAAATTGTAAAAAGTGGGAAGAACTAAACAGCTAAGAAAGTCTATAATAATTACATTGCACAAAATAAGCCGCCACCTTCATCTGACGAAGAATTTCTTGAAGAAAATATTGCTCCAGAAGGAATAATGATGTAAACAACCAAAATGCGAATGCTGTCCATAGAGGAGTTAAAGCTAAAAGAAGAAGTCTTCATCAATAGTTAAGAAATATAATGTCGAAAAAAATACTGTTATTGCAGAGTTAAAAAGAAGGATTAACACCCAGCATAAAAATATAATAGACTAAAAAAAGGACCAATAAGGCAAAGAAAACACTCACTCCTATTTGACTTACTTCAGGCAATATTTTTATTAATAAATATATGATTGTTCGAAGATTTGGTACAAATGAAAGTGAGACTACGTGTGTGCATGTTATTTTATTACAATGCGAATATTTTTCATCAATCCCTAACAATACCCGTCAGTCCCTACGTACCTTCATAAAATACTTCACATAGTGACTGGCCCGTTTGAGTAAGGCAAGGTAAATTAATTGCCCATTATGAAACACCCATATATTCATTTTGCATTGTGAAGCCATTTTATTGTAAACGAATCCGTCTAACCCCTTAGTTTTAGCTTATTGTTTGTTGGATTTGAAAATTTGAATGTGTTTTCCTGCACACTCTCCTTAGGAGATAAATCACGAGGATTCGTAATTGCGACACCATGCCTAGGAGTGTGCGGCCATCCGTATTTCTGTTTTTTTTTTATTGTTTCTCTAACTAAGTCTATGAGAATTGCGGGATGTTTCCTTGAAAATACCATGAATGAATTCGTTCCCGTTCCTTGACTACATCCTCTCATGGTACATCAATGTCGACGAGCACAGATAATTTAAAAATACAACAATAAGACAAATAATTGTAGTAGCTTCTGTTGATCTGTTTGGAGACATAGTGAAAATCTTCAAGTTGAGATTTTTATGTGAGACAAATACTTCCAAGAATCTAATTTTCTGTTCACGAAGGCAATGTGGTAGATCACATTTAAGAAAATCTGTTGGAGCTGGCATGATAATAAATCAATATGGCTAAAACTATTACCTCACAGACGTATTAAGCGCTGCGGCCGAAAAGCATTCCGTTCATGGCGAAGTTGAAGCATTGGCTGCAGTACAAATTCGATCTTGCCCGAATCTTAGACAGCATGTTGTTGCGTATGTAAAGTACACTGTAAACGTTCCGTTATCACGATCATTTTTCCCCGTTGGTAGGGTTAATACGCATATCTCTCCACAATGAGAGGTAACACCACGACACTGAGCGTGGTGGGTGAGCGGTTAACGCTCTGGCTTCGCATTCTGGAGGACGCCGGTTCGTATCCCCGTCCAGGCATCCAGATTTGCGTTTTCCATAGTCTCCCCAAAACACTCCAGGTGAATGCCGGGATTCTTCCTTCCCAAAACCATGGCCGAATTCCTTCCCGTTCCTTGTCCCCAGTCCCATCCCGCTTCTAATGACCTCGAAGTCGACGAGGCGTAAAGCCATAAATAAAAAAAATTAAAAACTCACCAGGACACTATTGACGCCAATTCGTCTGACCATCGTATCGGGATGTAAAGTGAAATGATCCATTGGTGTCTTTCTAATAAGTTGTCTTAATTGGTCTACACCTGGTTTCAGCCTTGCCCTTCCTCCATTTTTACACGCTCACAACACAATAAATATAATACTTATCATCACAATCACCTGCTCACAAACAGCAACACAAAAAAACACTGAGTAAAGGAACTGGTTGTCCTACCTCCATAAAGAAGCCGGATACACGTCCTTCACAACCATCCAACCAACTCTCAGGTTATAGACAACACGTAACATGAGTTAGAAGTGCCCGTATTTGCACAAAATTAACATAACCTGTCAGCAAGAAATTCGACATTAAAATTTAAAATAAAAAAAAACAGGCAAATAAAATGACTTAGAACATTTATACGACACCTAGAATTTCCCAACTAAATGTCAAATTTCCTATAATGATGATCACTAATATTCCACTTATTTTGATTTCAAATATCAATAATATCTAAATAATCCAACCAATCTCTGGAACCTCGCATTGCGAACGATGTGGGTTTGATAAAATATCTATCCACTTAGAATTTGATTTTCCATAATTTTCCTAACTCATTCTAGGCGAATGCAGGGATAATTCGTTCATAAAAGCCGCGGCCGGTTTATTTCCTGTTTGTTGTCCACAATCCTCTTCTAATTGCATTGGTTATTAGCTATTTAAAGCCCTATTAAAATAAATAAAATTCATTCCGTCAGATCGAAAATATACAGAACGAATTTGCACTGCGACAGTAAGATTATGGACCCTTAAACCAACCGTAGCCTCCAGCAAATTTTGCTTTGTGTATGTCAAATTGCGCTGTTTGTTTTTTTTCCCACGTTCAGCAGCATATCCCGTCAACACGAAAATTTAACCAGATAAACGAAAACAGGAGATTAATATGCGACAGTTTAACTCCGACATCATTTCGGTGATCTACATGAAAATAGTTTTTGTTACACCTGGATACTGAAAAAAATGTTTTCCGTTATTCTCTGCGTGCCACTAAGCTTATTGAAGGCGAATAATAATAATTAAGAACTACTGCACGTTTTACTATATCTTTGTGAAATATTATTTAGTCTTGCCGACATAAATTTATCAGTTGCTGGTTATTATTATCATTGCAACAAAATCCTCTCGCGTGTCCAACCGGATGGTGTTGTAAAAACACGACGTTTCGACAGCTGAGGCAGTAACAGTCAGCTTGCGACAGCTACAAGATACCTGATGAAAACGTCGTGTTTTTACACCACTATCCGGCTGGACACCCGAGAAGATTTTGTTGCATCGATACGCCGGGAAAGTCTCCACTCACACAATATTATTATTATTAATTTAATTGCGATGCAGCACACGGTCCGGTGGCAATTCCCTTAGGTATCTAATTACCCCTTTTCATTTTATTCTTGACTTATCTTACATAATTTGAGAGTTTAAATTCTCCCCCATCTACTTTTGCGATTTACCAATTTTAATTTTAAGTTCCTTCAGTGTTTTTCGTAAATTATTCATCACTTCACTTGGCAATTTGTTTCAATCCCTAGTACCCTCACACACAAAAGAAAATTTTCCTACTCTCTTATGCATGAAATGGAGCGCCAGCTGGTGATCATGGTCGTCTTTCCCCTTCCATGCATTATTTCTATTGGGGTACTTGACACTAACTATCAAACCATGAAACCTTAATTTACGCTGATAGAGTAAGTTGCTAGGATACCGAAAATCAACTTCATTTTTTGGATAGGAGTTAAAAACATACTATTTTTAATAAAATAAAAATGTAAAACGACAGCTGTTAGTCACGTGACACGAAACACCAATCGGAGCGCATGACGTCACTTGTTGGGCTCGCGCCAGTTTAGCTGCCGTGTATTCTCAGGCGGAGAACATCTTTCCGTCGCTTATTTAAGTTTGTTAAGGTTTCAGTGCTGGCTGTAAAACATTTGTTCTTCTTATACTCGCAATGGAAGTTGGTTTTACCAAGGCAAATAGCTCTAATTTGCCCAGAATTGACGTGATGATGCTGGGAGTGTTTTTGCATCAAACACCGATTTCTGCTCACCAGAATTCCGGAATGTTAAAACGTCCAAGTAAATACTTAGGGCCTACTTGTTATACCGTATACTATACATAATACCATATTACGATAAAACGTTAGAATATAAGGTATTTTGGAAGCGTGTGTGTTAGTGGTGCGTTTTACTTAATACAGATTGGTAATTTGCGATTTTAATCAACAGGTCTACATTTCGAGTAATTTCGAGTAATTTCGAGTATTTCATTGTAGTATCTTTTAAAATGTGTTTAATATGACTGTTGCTTCGCAGAATCATGTGCAGTATTTAATTGTTAGTATAATTACTATTAAAAAAATCCTTGAGTGATTTTTACAACTATTTTTTGCCGCGCTGGGTTAGTCTGTTCACATTCGTTCGACGCTATTTTTTTCGGCAGTAATGTTGTGAATACAAAGCTTTTTCTTTCTATATTAGAGGTTATACAAGTTTTTGTATAGCTAGAAAAATATTTTGATCATGTTTTCTAAGAAAGTCGTAAACTATCGTCCTATTCAGGTCGAAATATTTTTCGATATTCGTTGAAGCGGGGATTCTACCATAAATGTAGCGCTGCAATTTGGTGATAGATTCTTAAGTAACGTGACAAATTGAATGTAAGGAATAAAATTTTTTGATATCTCGCTTAGTTCTCGAGATATACTATCTCAAAAGTGAGGTGGTTACATCAAAATGCGGCCTCAACCAGAAGAAAAATTTCTCCAAATCTAAATTCGATGATGGACAGAAATCAAAAGTAAAGAATATTTATTTTGGATTCATTAGTACTTTTGATACTGTTCCCAATATATGATACTCCATATAGTTTTCCAAATCGTTCGGTAACTATATCAATAAAAAAAATGGATGCATTTACAATGAACAGCATTTTAACCTCCAGGGTCGTAATTTATATACCAGTAATAATTTAAGTTTATCATAGCACAAAATATTGACGTACATAGCTTATTAAACATAATAAAATATTAAGCACAAACTTTCGTCAAAATGTTCTTCACAAAAATATATTGAGGGTGTTGTAGACACATAAGCCGGATCGCGTTGTGCAAGCATTAACCACATTTTCCAACTACTTTGTTGCGTGGAACGGAAACAAACAATTTGTTTAGTGCATTAAAGGTCGTGTTTACACACAGAGGCACCACACACCATTTGTAAACTCTAGAACTCATTTTATTAATAAAATAAGCATACCACCTATATGTTTACAATGGCACGAGCCAACAACTGACGTCACAAGAGACCAACTGACAGCTGGGTGCGTTTTGGCGCCAATATTCAAATCATCGCATAAAAATGAAAAATTTTGCTATTTTCCGTTCGTTATTTCAAGAAATAATATTTTTTTGTTTATAGTAGATGAACAGCTACAATACTGACGACTTTCCCAAAATTAGTCAAATACCCCATTCTTCGACCAATATCCCTCCAAACCCCATTACCAACATATGCCTTGTACATTCCTAGCACTCTCTTCATCCTCCTCCTGTCCTCCAATGACTCCTAATCCAGCTCTTCGTCATATCAGTTACTGACTGGGTCCTGCAATAATTTCCACAAACAAATCTAGCTGCTCTTCTTTGAATGCCCTCTAACTCCTGTATTTCCTACAAAAAATGTGGGTCTCAAACTACACCACCATATTCAACCAATGGTCTGACCGGTTTTGTAATCCAACTCCCTAACTTCTCTGGTACATCCTCTCATTCCCCTCTCCAGTAAAATAAAGGATTTTGCAACCTTTTCCTACCGTCTTCCCAATGTGATCTGCCTCCCCAGTTGAGTATATTATCAAACCCCAGTCTATAATCATAAACAACCTTTATTTTTTTATCTGTGCAGTCTAGATTATATACCATGGCATTAAATTTTCACCTGCTGGAAGTACCGATCTATATCAGCTACGGAGTCTGGTTTCCGTGAATTTATAAAACGCGCAAACTCCATTTGTGGAATCTCAGGTGCTCCCTCTGCAGGCAATTTCCCAGTGTCGCGGATTATCTCGAGGCCTTGAAAACTGAGAGCCAAGTGTCCTCTTGTAGGACAGGCTCAGTGTCGCTCTCTTCACAAAGCCGATGGCCAAACTTCCAGTACGTGACTGCGCAACGCTGCCTTCTATAAACAACTCGCAGGGATACCAACTTCGACAGGCGCCTTCTCCTGTAAGCCGTATATTTACTTCGGAATTCTCAGGGTATGAGAAAGCCCCTTGAAAATATATTTTGCGTTAGTCGATTAACTTGTTAGAGAATACGTAATCCTATTAAAACCAGCGAAAACTAATATCATAAATTTTTGCTAGGAAAGTTAAAGGGACATGTCCTTTTTTACTGATTATGGTGGCTTGTTGTGTAATTTTTTTGTAAGATACTTGTGCTTCGATCTTGTAACTCATGTAATTGACCTGAGTGGCTTGTATAGGTCCTCCAGGAATCGCATAAATAACGAACCCACATAACAGTCATTGTAATTATTGTTTGGCAGATATAGAATAAACATCCAGATCATAGCTAGTAGTAAAATTACTAAAAAAAAATTGATACTGATTTCAGGCACTGAACGACAGAAAAAGTCAGAAATATCAATCTTCAAATTTAAAGCAAGTTCATTCTTATCATGAAAACCAGTTAACATAAATTTTATAACGCTACTGAATTAGACCTACACTTAATACTTTATTCCTTATAAGATTTGAGGGAAATAACAAATCATTTAAGAATATTTTAGAAAAAATATCGATATTTATCACCGATATATTTATTTTCGATATATCGATATTGTGTTTAGTGTATCGATTTTAAGCACCAATTCGATTTTTTTTCTACGAACGCAATTCAGTATCCATTTTAATCGTTACATGTATATAGGATAAATATACGTACATATCCAATCTTCTGAAAGTGTCTTAAAAAGTGAATTCGTCGAAATATAACAGCTTCATCAGCGGTTGAGAGGTTAAAAAAAGCTGTTAAATTTTGACAACTTTACGTTAACGTCATTTTTATGTTAGCATGTAAGCGGTTATTTTATCTTTGTAGTTGAAATATTATCTTTTCAACTTTTTTCCATTTACGAATAACAATTAATCGCAAGGAATACGTTCCGTAAATTAGTCGCAAATACGAGAATCTTGAATACGGAAATCTTGAATATGGAAACCTTAAATACAGGATGTTAGTTTATATAGGATTATAGGGAATACGTTCCAGGTAGACAGAAAAATTTTGATGTAATGGAATGATTATCACACTTTGAACCTAATGAACCAATTCTGGGTTGCTTTAAATCCTCTATCCTAAAGTTCATTGTAATGCTCTTTAAAATATGCATTAAGACATATAGCTTTCTCGTGAATTACAGCCCCACTAAAGAATACTTTCTTGTGATTGCTGTCTTCGATTGATGTAGTGAGAGCGGTTTTTAGTTTTTTAATCACTGAGACACCAATAGTTTTTACTGACAGTATGATCCTCTTCGAACGCCTCTCCCGTGTCGGGTTGTAGGCGATTACCATAGGCGATGTATATCCCTCCAAGGAAAGTCCTAGGAAGATGAACTGGGGTGGTTTCCCGTTTCACCGAACGTGGTGGTGTAATGTTTAGCTTTCTGGCCTCGCATTCGGGAGGAGGGTGGGTCGAATCCCCGTCCGGGCACCCAGATTTGGGTTTTCCATGGTTTCCCAAATCACTCCAGGCAAATGCCCGGATGCTTCCTTCAAAAGACCATGGCCGAATTCCTTCCCATTTCTTGCCCCCCCCCTCCCATCCTTTCCCGTCTCTAAAGACCTCGCTGTTAAGAGGCGTTAAGCAGTTAAAAAAAAAAAAAATACCCGTTTCCTTCCTCAGTGTGACAGTGCTCCTAAGTGTGTATGACAGTGACACTGTGTGGTTCAGTATAGAGTGTTGTGGATGAGAGATGAAAGAAGGGAGAGGGCTTGTTCAGGCCTACCTTTGCGAAACATTCTAAACTTAACATTCCCATTCGACGGATGAATCACCATCAACAACATCGTATGCCCTCGCACCATACGCACTGCAGAGAGGTTTGGAGATTAGACATTACAACTTACTGTTCAAGCCCTGATGATGAAAATTGTTGATGGAGTGTTAAGTGAAAATAATTCATTTGCAGCACTCTACGATCACGCAAAAAGTAGTGTTACTTATTTTAAGCAGTCTGTCAATGCTATGGATCTATTAATATCTGAACAAGAAGCATCTGGGGAAAAGGAAGGAGAGGTGTTGACTTTGACACAAGCTGTTAGTTCCAGATGGAACTCCTACTTTAATATGTTAGAACGATTTGTCAGATTCTCTGCAATTGTAGCTAAAATCTTAGCTACAAAAAGTCAGTCAAATATAAACACACTTGATATGGTTGCAACTTAACAGCTTAATGTAATACGTGACCTCATTGTCCTTCTTGGTCCTTTCAAAGAAGCCACTGATGAGGTTAGTGGTACAAATTATGTGACTGCTAGCTTAGCCATTCCTGTTACAAATCTGATTCGACAAGTAACGGAACAAGCTACTCCTTCGACCACTTTAGGATTCACGGTAAAAGAGGCTTTACTCCAAAGAATTCAAGAGAAATTAAGTCCTTTAGAAAGAAATACATTCCTTGCAGCTGCTACCATTTTGGACCGTCGTTTCAAACGTATACACTTCACTTCTCCAATCGGTGTGTCAAATGCTATATCTACAATAACTAATGATATTCGCTTGGAACTTAGACGACGAGGACAACGTTCTCCAGAAGTAAGGTCTACAGCAGCAACACAATATATCGCATCAATTTGGTCCGCACATGAAAAGCTATCATCCTTTAGCACTACTGTTATGCAAGATATTCCAAGCTCTGGCTCAGTTCCTAATGAGCTTAAGCAGTATCTGGACCAACCATTAATAGACAGAAAATCACACCCAGTAAAGTTTTGGGTGAATTGCCAGTGCTCCAGCGCGCTGAAATACTTTATATGTCAAGCTTCTTCTGTGTCGTCCAAGAGAGTGGCTCCTGCAGCCAACTTAGCTGTACTGAACAACAGGAGTAGATTGACGGGGGAGCACATAAAACAGAAAGTCCTTTTGATGTCCATATCAGACGAATACTGGTTTGATTGATTGAAAACAAATTAATAAAAGTTTGTATAATTTCTACCTGTGCCTTTAATTTTCAGAATTTTCTTAAGTATTTTGATGTATTTTATGATTTTTTTTAGATAATTACTCCCTATAGCCAAAAATATCGAAATATCGATATTTTTTCCAGGGTATATATCGATAGTGTTTGTAAATATCGTTTCGATATTTATCGATATATTTTTTTAAATACCCATCCCTACGTAGAACCAGAGCACGCTGGTTTGTAGAAACCCAAAAAGACCACGCTGAAGTCAACTTACACACACTGACATCTACAAGGAGGATATATCGTTTCACATAAGTTTGCACATAAGATACCAACAGTAAGAAATATGAAATTTGGAAATGTGTAGACACAAGAGGGAGGTTAATCCCATTGCGAAAGGATGATGATGTTTTAGGAAGAACAAGAAGAGTTAAGAACAATGCAAATTAATGGTTCCATGAGCTACTTAGTGGATAAACCATAAAATTAATAAACAATAGTATTGTTGCGATTATGGCCTTGGCACCGAGAGCAAGTGACATATTTATGAAAAACAAATGTAATGCTCATTGCGAAATCAAAACTGAAGATCAACGTTGTACTACTTACGTACCAAAATTAAGTATGATATATATATATATATATTTATTGTCATTTCATTCATCCCCCTTAATGGGGGAAGCGGGCTGGCAGCACACATGTCGTGCTCTTCAGCCAAATGATAATACAGTTTACAATAGATTTTCGTAAAGGAATGTTTACACTTTTACAAAAATTATACAGTTGATTTGCATTTAGTTGTTACATGATCAAAGTTGTAGTTTTGTACAATATTTTGTTTGCTTATCTTGCAGATTTGTGGCTAGTAGTAGGCGATTTTGATGTCATTCACAGAGTGGGGTAAATTTTTGTTCTCTTCTCTTGTTGAGGTATTGTAGGTGGTCGGTCTCTGTGCTGGGTTATATAAAGGATATTTTGGAGGTGCAGTGTTGGTGGGATCTGTTTGTAACAGGAGGGGAGATGAAGTGGTTCTTTAAGTAGGCGGTGAGTTATAGGATTTTTGTTTAGAAGGCTATTGATAGCATATTTTAGCCGGAGGGATTCTATGTGGATCAGTATGTGAGGAAAACGCATTCTGGTATAAAGCTGTTGGGTAGGAGAAGGTAGTCTTATTCGGTAGGCGATTCGGAGGGCGTGGCGTTCTATTATTTGGAGTCTATTGTAGAAGTGATCAGGGGCGGAGAGCCATGAGAGGTGACCGTAAGTTAAGATGGGGCGAAGAAATGCTTTGTATGTATTTATGATGACCTGGCTATGTAGTCCCCAGGATGTTCCAGTAAGTAATTTTAAAAGATTTAGGCGGGTTTGGGCTTTGGAGTTGATGGTTCTAAGATGAGGTGTCCATGTAAGATGTCGGTCGAGGGTGATTCCTAGGTATGTAACTGTGGGTTGTAGCTGGATGGGATGATTGTATATGGTTATGTTAAAATCAGCGAGCCTGTATCTTTTACTAGTTTTTCCAAAAATAATGGCTTGTGTTTTATTGGGATTAATTATTAGTCGCCAGCGGTTGCACCATTTGACAAAGCAGTCTAGTATGATCTGTAGGGCTTTCTCCGACTGTTGAAGGGTTTTATGAACGGCGAGGTAGGCGGTGTCATCGGCGTACTTAAGGATATATGTAGGTGGTGCGGGAATGGGTATATCGGTTATGTACATGATGTATAAGAGGGGCGACAGGACAGACCCTTGGGGGACACCTGCGGTCATGGTGAAGATGCGGGAGAGAATGTTGTTTATGGAAACGAAAGAGGTACGGTTGGTGAGGAAGGAAGCTATTGTGCGAATGTAGGTGATAGGAAGGGCGAAGGTTTGCAATTTGAAAATGAGGCCAGCGTGCCATACTCGATCAAAAGCCTTTTCAATATCTAATAGTATAAGTATTGCTGATCTGTGGGTGTTGATGTGGGTGGTCAGAAGGTGCATAAGTCTGAGGAGTTGATCTTGGGTCGATAGGTTTGGACGGAAGCCACACTGGGCGGGGGATAGGAGAGAGTGTTGTGATAGATGTTTGTGGATACGTCGTGATAGTATGGTTTCAAATGTTTTGCTGAAGACGGAGGTGAGGCTGATGGGGCGGTATGAGTTCGGATCTGATGTGGGTTTGTTAGGTTTGGGGAACATAAGGATTTTTGAAGATTTCCATTTTGGGGGATAGATGCCAGAGTATAGTACGTTTGTATATAGATGAGCTAGAAGTTGATGGAAAGAGCGGGGTGCTTCTTTAATGTGGCGATAAGTGATTGAATCTGGGCCCGGGGCAGTATTTTTCTTCGTGCTGAGGACGGATAGGATGTCATTAGCTGTGATAGGGGTGTTAAGTCCAGTACGGCTGACGGTTTGAATGTAGTTGAAGTCGGGTAGGAGGGGAGGTGATGTAGGGTTGGCACGCTGTTCGATGATATGGGAGTCTGTGTAGTCGAATTTGGGGTCGTTTGGGACAGTGTGGATGGTTTCAAGTAGGTTGACGAAGAGGTTGGCTTTTTGAGTGTTGTCGGGGACAGGAAGGTTGTTGTGGAGGAGGGGGTAGTTGGGGGCGGGTTTGAGACCAGTTAAGCGGCGGAAGGTGGACCAGTATTGGGAGGAGTTTTGCGAATATTTTTTGCTTAGTTGGTTGCAGGTGTCCCTCCATGTGCGTCTTTTCTGAGCGGCGATACAGTTGCGGACTGTTCGCTGGAGTTGTCGGTGGAGGGTGAGTAGCTGACGGTCATGGGTTCTTAGGTAGGTGCGGAAGAGGCGACGTGAGATATGAAGAAGTTGAAGGGCTCGTCTGGATAGTGATGGTTTGTGAGGAGTGATAGGAGTCAAGGGGATATGAGCGGCAGTAGCGTCTGTGATTGTACGTTGGAGGTATTCGGCGGTTCTAAGTAGGCTGTCTGCGTCTATGATATTTGGGTTGTCTGTCGCTATCTGGTCGTCTATGTATTTCCTGTAGTCTTTCCAGTTGGTTTTATTGTAGTTTTGAATATATTTATGGGGTGTGGGGTTGGGTGGGTGCGGGGTGTGGGGGGCATTGTACTGGATGGAAAGCATAATGGGGAGGTGATCACTGCCGATTGGATCGAGGACATGAAGGGTGGAGCGGGTTAGTATATTGGGAGAAGCTATAACTACGTCAGGGGTTGTGTTTGATTCGGGACGTGTGGGTAATGGGATGTTAATGATGTCACCTCTCATGGCGTTTAGGATGTTATGAAATTGATGAAGTTCTTGCTGGGTGCGGCTATGGATATTGATATCTGCCATGATGATGTATGAGCTGTAATGTTTATCTATATATGATATAAAATTTAGAGGGAGGGGAACACCGGGTCGAATGTATATGGTGACAAGGGTGACTGTGAGGGATTTGAGAAACACTGTGGCAATGATATGTTCAGATGGATGGTTGAGTGGTGGGTGTATTTTGATGGGGATATGATGCTTATAACCAATGGCCACGCCCCCGCGCGCTATAGGTGCTGGGTTGTCGGTTCGGGTGAGCTGGTAGGGTGACATACGGATGTGATGGTGGGGTTGGAGGAAGGTTTCATTTAGCATAAAGCAATGGATGTCGTGTGTAGCGAGGGTATGCAGGAGGAGGTTTTTGTTCGTTGGGAGTGATCGGATATTATTGAAAAGTATATTGTGGGAAAGTGGCATATTAGGAATAGTTCTAGTTGTGGAGTTGGTGGGTTTAGACAAGGGTTTCTAGGGGCAGAAATTGAAAGTGGGCGTTATTGTGAGAGTAGGTGGCGTTTATTTGTATTCCAAATACTGCTTTTGCTGCAATTGAAATTTGCGCCAGGGTGTGTTCACGGGAGAAGGGATTTAGGTTTTGTAATGTGATTGTCATAAATCTTAGGATATCTTCTATGGTCGGAGGAGGACGGATGGAGTTGGTGGGTGGTGTGGGAGGATCAATGGGTCGGAGGGGTACTGTGAGTTCTGCTTTGGTAGGCGCTGGCTTTGATTTGCATTTAATGGAATAGGTAGGATGGTTTTGGTCACAAGTATTGCAGGTGGGAGTTTTCTGAAGGTTTGGGCAAGCTTTTAAGAAGTGGTTCTCTTTGCAGTGTGGACAGATAGGGGTGTTCTTGCAGTTTGCCGTTAGGTGGTCATTGTATTGTAGACAACGTGCACACAGTGTGGGTTGGGGGGAAGGGGTTTTTGATGGTTCCACTCTATGTTTTTGATGGTAGATTATGGCTCCATTTCTAAGCAGTTGATCAATTGTTGATGCGTCTTCAGTTAGTACTCTGATCATGTAAGTAGGTCCTAAGCTGTTCTTGATTCGGAGGGCTTTTCGAACATGTAATTCGTCGTTCCAGTTGAGTTCGGCGACTACCTCTTCTTCAGTTATTGTTGGGTCGACTCCTCGGATGACTGCTGTGAGTGTAGGAGGTCTTCTAGGTGGGGTTGGTTGTTTTGGTGGGGATGAGGTGACAGTTGTTAAGTTGGCGTTGTCGCCAAATGAAGGTAGTCCAATTTTGTTTTTAAGTAATTTAGGGAAGTCTGGTTCATTACTCTTGATGATCATACCGTTTTTAGTGGGGATAAGTTGGTGGATAGAAATATTGGGTATATGTCGTTTGATGAATTTGCTTAGGGTTTTACTGTTCATATATTCAGGGAAGGTCCCTTTTAGTAGGTATGTATGAATAGTCTGTGACGTGGATGGAGGTGATGATGAAGTGTCCATAACTTCGTATGCGGTTGTTGCACTATTGGATAAGGAGGTTTGTGGCGATGGTAATGAGCCACTTTTGATCTGTTCGTAGGGTTTTGCATTATTTCTGGCAGTTTGAAGATAGCTGGTGCCACGTGGTGGTTTCTGAACTATCTGTGGAAGATTTTGATGAATGCCTTCAGATGCAGCGGGGCAGATGATTGAGGTGGTGGTGGTGGTGCTGATGGTGGTTGTAGTAATAACTGAAGATGTAGCTATGGTGTAGAAGTGGGGGCTAGTAGTGACAGTGGGTGGAAGGATGGTAGGGTTGGTGTCTGAAAGTTCCATAGCGTTACCGTACATTGGTGTGTCCGGTG
>JARYHS010014179.1:0-13469 GCA_031002005.1 Vandiemenella viatica | reverse complement strand
GGGTAGCTGAAACGACACTAGGCAACGTGATGGGAGGGGGAGGGTGGGGAGGGCTAGCCTGTGGCGCGTGCTGATCAGTACAATCCGGCTGCATGGCGCGGCCTACAAAACCACGTGCCGTGGGAAGCCACCACTAGTGATCCTCGAGTAATCTGGGACTCTCTGGAGCCCTGCAGTGACGTCACCTGGTGGTGTCGCTGGAGGGCGCGACAGAGGCGCCGCAGTCGCTCGGTCCCTGTGATGCTGACCATTGTATGGAAATGCGGAACAGTGTCACACGTCGCCGAGTAGGCTGCGGCTCAGACGGATGGTACGGTCAGCTCAGTACTCTGTACTCACGTGTCTTAACACCTATTCAACAGCCGAGCATCAAAACCTTCTGACGATCAGACTACAGTGCATTCGGAACAAGACGAAAACAATACTGCCACGTACTGCCACGAGGATGTTATTGGTAGGAAATATAATATTGCTAATACTTGTCTCAATAACTAGGTCAGTAGAGGCAGCAGTGGGAATACTGACGCGGGACGGTAAGAAATTGAAGGAACCATTCACCTGCAGTGATTTCTGATCGGGCCACAGGGCTAGATACCATTGTCAATACTGAAATACATCTGTGAGATGGTTTGCTGTTTTTCCTTTTTTCTCTGTTATCAGTAGAGAGCGGATTATATGCAACACAAAAAGCTAGAAATATGCATGAAAAATGCTTAAAATATGCATGAAAAGTGTCAAAATATACAATATTATACAATATAAAAATAGTAATTTTTACATTTTTTTATTTTAAAATCAGCAAGCAATTAGTAAGTAGTTGAATAACATATTTATAAATTCGATAATAAACAGTTATTTAACTTTTTTTTTACTTTTGTAAACGTAAACATTCGGGTATTGTTCCAAATATTCAATAGTAAGATTGTTTCTTCGACCACTCAAATCATTCTTATAAGTGGATATGAACCGTTCCACATTCACTGATGTAACTGGGCAGTATTTGAAATTGGGTGCTGTGTTAGCAGTCATTGTTTCTGGAAAAAGTTCACCCGTCTCATTACTGAAACTATCAATTTGACACAAAAGTTCAAATCCTGGGTTATTGTCTAAAATATTGTCAAACTTCACTTTATTTTACACAGGAATATTCCTCGCACTGCGGATTTTATTCATTAACTGAATAAATTCAGTCAGCGTCAAACCTTGAGTATCAAGCTTTTTAATACTCGCGGGCATGTAGCAAAAATGAGTGCTAATCACAGCTATGGTTTCAATACTAGAATTGTTAAATGCTTTCTTGTACTGACAAACTGTCATAGCCTCCCTACTATCAAAGTCGTTTACTACACCTTTAATGGCCTCCAAATGTTCACTATAAAACAGTACAGCTTCAATCCACGTCGGCCATTGAGTATCGAGTTACCACTGGTTCCGGAGGTAAAGGCACATTTTGAATTTTTTTTTAATAGGCAATATTACCACAACGTGCCTTAACAAACGCTTTATTTGTTGGTGAAATCAGTTTATTTACATTACATTCTTCAGCGAGTCGTCGTAGACTTAGAGCTGTGAGGTTTGCTGGCTACAACGTAAGATTTTATTTATTAAAATAACTACGTATGCTAAAAGTTATAAATATAGCGGAAATATGCATCATCACTTGGTTTTAGGTAAAATATGCCATAACCGGTGAAAATTGGTTTATTATGCAAAGGCATAAGAAATCTTACAAATGCATATAATGTCATGATTTGAGAAACATTTTCTGCTTACGCTAGTGACAGCAAGAAAATAATTGTTACCCAGTGATGCCAATTTAGCGTTTTATGGCTAAATTTAACATATTTTCAAGTGATTTAGCATAAAAATTCCAATTTTGTATATAGTATACTTTTTAGCATTTTTCTGATAAGTTAACGATTTTTTTGGAGTGATAAAATTTTAGTATTGTTCATTTATTTATTAGAATAATATATCACAAAAGAATAGTTATTAATGATTGTTAATTTTAAGTTGATCGTTTTATACATTTTACAATTGTAAAGCAAGCACCTATATAAAGAGATTTAACAAAGAAATTTTTTCAATTTTTTAAAATAATTCATTCGTTATAAACATTAAACATGTATTATATATTCTTGTTTATGTCTTAAATATATATTTAAGTTTTTTCAAATAATTTCCAAGATAAAATTTGCATGTCTTACCGAAGCAATTTAATTTCTGCTCTCTTTTTCGCATGATACAAAGACAAGTTTGGTTTTTCTGGTGTGGATGAATTCTGGTAAAGTTATTTTTCGTTGCTGTTAGAAAATGGTAAAGTTATCTTAAGGTAGGTTTTTTTGGTGAAGATGTAGAATTATTCTAGTAATGTTTTATTTTGGTAAGTTTACGATTTGGTTGACTTGATAATGGTAGGCTTGTGATTGACAGAGAGTATAAGTGGTAGACATATTTATGGTAGACGTGGTAGAGTTTCCTCTGTAGAGATTTTTATGGTAGAGTTTTCATGCTGCAGAGTTCGTAAATGGTAAAGATGTTACCAGGTAGAAATAACATTGTTTATTCATTGGTGTATTTATTTTTTGGAAGGATTTAATTTTGATAGAAGTTTGAATCTATTCCCCAGTTTTTTAAACTTAGCCATATGCTTTCGCTCAGTACTTTGTCATAGGCCTTCTCTATATCGATGAAAGCTATTACTGTGTCTTTAACGTATTCCCACCTTTTCTCTATGATTTGCCTCAGTATAAAAATTGCATCCACCGAAAATCTTCCTTGCCTAAAACCAAACTGCTGCCTAGTCATTGCTTGATTTTATTTAGAATATTTTTTTCATATATTTTCACGCCATGGCTCAGCAATGTTATATCCCTGTAGTTCTCGCGTTTCGTTTTACTCCCTTCTTTATGAATAAGCGCTATTACTCCCTGTCTCCAATCCTCTGGAAGTTTCTTTCCGGATTTTCCTTATGACTCTATACAACCATTGCATTCCGATGGCTCCTGCTGCTTTTACCATTTCTGCTGTCAGTTCAACTAGTCCTGGCGATTTCCCATTTGGTATTTCTTTCACTACCAATTCTAATTCCAGCACGCAAAATTCCTTTGTTTCTCTTTGTAAAGTGATTGTTCCGCTATCCTTACCTTTGGTTCTTCTGTTCCTTCCAACAGGTTTTTGAAGCACTCTTTCCATGTACTCAGTACTTCTTCCTCTTTCCATTGCACTTCACCTGATTTGCCCAGTACTTTGCCCAACATCTCTCAACGTTTTGTTTTGTTTGTTACTACACCATACAGTATTTTCTTATTTCCTTTGTAGCTTGTCTTCAATTTATCTGTGAATTCCTCCGAAACGTCTAATGACGATGATGATGATGATGAGATCTGTCGAATGCTAGTGGTGTTCATGGTACACCTGTTAATGGTTTAATGGTAAAGTTTATTTTGGGCAAAGATTCTTTTTGGAGGCATGTTAACATGCCCTTTAATTTTGTCGACACATTTTTCACCATTTTCTGAAAACGTCAGCATATTTTTCGCATTTTCTAAAAGTAGACTTGGCATACATATTTTTAGAGTTGGCAGCACTGTAGGGCACTCTCATGACTACACACCGGATGCCTGTGCCGGTGTCTCGTCGTCCGAAATGGCCGCGACGGAAAAAAAGTTCCCTGCTACATTCTGTGTCACTACCGCTTAACGCCACTTTGGGAACTCCCATTTTCTCACAACGCATTTTTCCATAGACGTATCGCAACGGAAGAATTTCAGATAACAGACATTAATTCCTTAAACATGAACCGGTCCTGAAAACTACGGACATTCCTAGGATTTTCAACTCTTAGAGAAGTTCCGCAAGAGAGGACATGTCATCTGTGACACGGGGTCAAGAATTCCAGGACTCCAGACCGGTTCCAAATATGCGGAGTGCTGTCGTCTGTGAAAGTACAGGTGGTTCCAGTGCTCTGTAAGCAATCCCTACCACGTCATTGGACTCGAGGGCTTCTACTCGTTGATTAGGGTGGTTAATTAAATGGATAATTGATTTAATAGTTTGACGTTCCACAGCAAGAATTTGCGAACTCGCAAGAATTATTAAAAAATTAGTAAATAACAGATTGTATGGCACGGTCGCCAGCGATTATCATTCTTTACATTAAAAGAAAAAGAACCTTATTATTTATTTATCAATCTTGTTTCATGGATCCCTACTGAGGAGACGTGTCATGTTTAATACACATACATACAATATGAGTCATTATCATAGTAAAAAAAAGTATATGTTACAAAAGACAAATAAACACAATAAAAATAAACATTAATTTTTACAATTGAATTTTGCAAAAGTCATATTGCATACAATTAATTATTTTGTTCAAATTCTTGAACGGAGTTGAAGAAGTTGCCAAATAGATAATCTCTCAGTTTTTCTTTAAATATATCTTTATTATCTGGAAACTGTTTTATACTCTTGGGAAGTTTATTAAACAGATGTATACCAGAATAATTAACTCCTTTTTTGTACTAATGACAGAGATGTTTGTGTTTTGTGTAAGTTATATCTGTTTCTTGTATTGAAATTGTGTATCTGTGAATTAGAAGTGAAGGGGTTAAAATTATCTATGACAAAGCACATTCAATATATATACTGAGAAGTCACTGTAATAATTATGAATTTTTTTAAAAGTTGTCTGCTGTCGCGGGTTCGCGTATTCTAAGGTCTAGGGTATTGATTTGAAGCCTTTATTCAAACTCATCGTAGTTCGATTCACATCCAGTTGGACCAGCGAGCCAGATCTCACGCTGCGCCAATGTTATCTTTTGTAACGAAGCACGGAGGTCTCAGGTTGAGCACGTATCCAGCCTCCGCTACCCACGCCTGTAATTTAGTACATAGCTTACGACCGCGTTATGCCAGTTTCTTATCGCAGGCTGCGCCTCACTGAAATTTCAGCAGCCTGTATACCGCAGCAGTTTCCCGACTGTGTGGGAGTGCTTACTAGAGGGAACCCACAGCATATAGAATAGCTTTGCGAAGCTTATGTCAGCCTGGAAACCACCACACTATGCAGTCCCCACTACTCGCACTATAACTCCGCCCTTACCATCTCCACTTAGTACTAGCGAGCCAATTAACATCACCTTTTATCCCCACCAGAATCCCTAATCAGTTTTCCTGTAGACATGGAGCCACCGCTCTAGGCAGTCCAACTTACACCACGGACTCGGCGGTCCATCTCCATCTCAGGACTCGACAACATCCAAGATCATCCATCCATGGACGCACCGTTCAACACCATCACCTAACAGGTACTTAAAGCTTGCTTGATCCACTGCTTGCGTGTTCGTCTTCATAACAGTATGTCCACCGCTAGATAGGAATCTAATGCATTCGCCGATAGTCACTCATTTCGATAGGGTTTAATGTGCCTTGCCCTGTAATCAGTCTACCAATGAAATATAGTTAATATGTCAACCAATCAGTATAACGCAACGTCAGTAATAGTTCACCAATGGAAGATCAATGAGTATTAACCAATCAGCATTAAGTATTTCTAGTGACAATTCATTCCTTTGATCAATGTAGCCAATAGTGTAATATGTACGCCGATCTGTCTTCAAGTGTAATAAACCAGTAGTTACTAACATGTGTTGTTGTCATTCCTAAGAGATAAGTCACCTCTCCGTAAATAAAGATATATGATGATATTTATGTAAATGTTTAATGCTAATCAGTGAGATTACGCCGTTTCTATAGTTTCTCAGTAGCTAAGACTCAGTTACTTCCTTGGCAATATGCCTGCAGACTACTCTCTAAGGGGTAGGTAGGTGCCCAAGGCGAACAACCACAGCTTCCCTCTCTCCAGTCTGTCGTATTAAGTGGGAAATTGAAAGGTTTCCGCTCGGCCGATCACACCCACGCGACATACGACATTTATTAATTTGGTGTCATAGATGTAGGGTAATTGGGTTAATTAGCGCTTGAGAAATTAATTCTCACTAGTAATTGGCAGGGGTTGACCAAAAACTCCTACGCCAAATATTTATCAATTTCCCCCGATTAAGAGCAGCAGTGGATATCAAGTTAGCAGTACCTGTATTTTAAAATCAACCTCTTCAAGAATGCCATCGAGAAACCATCTGTCAATCAAATTTAAAGTATACGAGTTTGAATTTAAAATTACGAGAGGAGACGCAGACAAGAGAATACGCATCGCCACCGCCAGAGCCCGCCAGGAGTCGAGCAGCCAACGCTATCACGCCAGCTTCTTATCACGGTCCAGCCGGTCGCACCAGCTGTTCCCTACGTCACGGCCGCCCAGCTGACCGACGCGCCGTCAGCATCATCGGCAGATTGCAACGCTTCCTGCAGCAGTGCCGCCAACCCAACCTCCTGGAGCCTACAGCCGTCATCTCGTCTCAACAGCGTTAAAATGTGAGTACCGACGATTGATTTAGCGCGCCGCAAAAGTGAAAGCAGTGATTTACAGTAAATTTCAAAAGAGAAGATAACTTTTCTGTGTCAGAAATCCAAATTACGATGTTTGTGTGTTTTTTCCGTGAAAAATCGCTAGCATAATCTATATCGCGATACTTTAACATTTTCTCTGTCCATAAATCAGTATCACATTCTGTTAAAGTGTTAAAATATAATGTATGTAACATTCACTAACTTAGAAAGCGGCAAATATCTAAAACTCGATGTAAAATCTATCAACCTCCAGTAACATTTAGAAGAACGGGCGTAAAACTTGAATAACTGATGGCATATCTTGTACAACAAAGTAAAAGGCACTAAAATCTTAAAATTGTATAATCCAAGAGTGACATTAAAAATAATCTCCATGAGCTTATCCTCCTCGAATTAATCTAACAAAATCTCTAATAAAGGTAACAGGGTACCACTCCCGATTGTCTGATAATTCTATGGAAAGTCGCGAATCGCGTGCTACTTAATGTAGTAGAAATAGGATTGTCGAGAATCTGAATTTCGCCGGATAAACTAAAATGCATAACTAGTCTCTACACGGGTCCCATTCCCAAGTTTAACTAATCTATACAGGGGTTCCACTCCCCAGTTTAACTAATTGCTGTGCCAAAATCGCGTAATCGCGAGTTGCTTATGTAACAAGCAGCATTTGTTAAACATTATCGCACCGATAATCTCAATGAGAAGCTAACTAAAAAGGTATGAAATAATTCAAGAGGAAATTAGCAAAACTACTAACATAACGCCGTAACAATAAAAAGCATACACGTCAGTCTATCATTTTGCGAAAGGGGGGACGCAAAATTATTAGCAATACACATGTAAAACGCCGCACTGTCAAATTCATGTAATAAGAAAAACGCTTTTCCAAGCATCAGCTGTCTTCTAAAGTAAACAGCCTTACGCCGGCAAACTTTCAAATGTCTAAAGTTCCTAACCCGCCACCAGAGCGAGTAACAAACAAACAAGGCTCAAAAATGGCCGCGCCCGCAACAAGTTTTAAAAAAAAATGTAAACAATCCTTATATCATAATTTACCAAGAAGTGAGTGCATTTCTTATCATACGTTGAGTCTTTCCTGTGTTATTAAGGTAATTATTGAACATTTAATGTATATGTGTGCACCAAAACAATCCAAATGTATTTGAAGTGTGTTTTCAATATGTTATCCATAACCTCATGTATTATACTATGTGCCGGTATAATCATTCAATTTTAATGCAAATGCCATTTAAACTACTTATGAGTGAACTAATATTTTATACAAAATGCTCAATGCAAAGTTAAGGGTTACAAAATTCCAAGTGTCATTATTACTACAATTTATCAGTCTGAGAGTGCCAAATCAATCAGTAATAATTTTGTCAAGTGAACTAATTAAATAATAACGCCAACGCTTATCTTACCAATGTGCCAAGAATTCTAACCTATCAGTTAAAAAGTAAACAAATGTGCCTTTCCATCAGATGTAAACAGTTTGCTAAAAGCTAGACAACACACAGAGGTTAGTAACCTATCTTATAGCTGTAAACAACACTACCATAAAATGAACAGTTCTCAGTGCGTTAGTCATCTAATAATAAGAGTAACAAAAGCTATTAAGAATATTAAGTGATTTAAATTGTGTCGAATTCAGTGAGAAGTCCTTACCATTTAATATTATCATAGTAAAATTCTATAGAGAATCCTTTTGCTAAATGTGAGTTAAAACAAGTTTTTATATGCCAGCTAGCCACTTCAACCCAATGAAAAGTAAACACTGATCACCGTTCAATCCCATGATGCATTTAAAACTAAACCAGAGGTAGCTAATAATTTGTGATGATTAAAACTTAAAATGCCAATACTGATCACCACTAAGAAGGTATACAACTATTAATTGAGGGGACAAAAACAGTCATAAATGAGATAGATAACCTTTACTATTAATGATATTCAAATTGCTTCCTAGTATCAAGTTATTTTAACAAGTGAGGAGTTTTTAATATGAATCAAGATACCAGAATGCTGTTACTGATTTAATTCAGACTTAATTATGACATACCCATTCATTCCTTTTACTGAGGAATAATAATAATAATAATGTTTAGATAACCACTATATTGAAGGAAGAATTTAAATACTTATGACTATATTGAGTTCCAAATGACAAAAAACATTTAACTTCAATTGACAACAGCTGATTGTGGTCTGTAAAGGCGCCATACATACAGCAGCCAGCTTACTGTCAGTTTATTAATCCCCATAGTTACTAAACAAAGCAAATCTTTCTATTTATCCAGAAGAAACCAATAGCATTCCAAGAATATAATTGATTTATTAAATGCGAAATGACATAACACTACATCATAACATGTCTGTAATTATTTTGCTACCTCACACTTAACGTTACCTATTGTACTTATTGTTTTATTTATTTTGTACTTGTGTAAACATTCACCAATATTAATACTGACGCATCATCCCAAGCTAGCTATAAATCAACATGAATACCCAATCATATGCCTAAGAATTTAGTAATCTCAATAAGTGGAGATAATTCCAATGAAACCTACCAATAACATTATGTAAAGATGACACACCAATAAAATGATAGTATTTACCAAATCCAATCACAGTGTCTGGGAGACAACCCAATGATATTAACGAGCTACATAGCCAATGCAGACACTCAACCAATGGGAATTCAGATAGTTAGGGCACATTATCCAATAAAATACCAAATTTGTACTACCAGCCAATGTCGAGGCATTTATTAAAAACCAATTACCGTTCACTAATCTCAACTACCAATGGAAACCATTTATTGACTACCAATCGGTTTATGTATCTACCCTCCCACCAATGGCACACCTTCAACGAAGACCAATTAATTGCTTTAAAATCAGATAACCAATGGCACACCTTCAATGAAAAACCAATTATTCACCGTAACCTCAGATACCCAATGGCACAATTGTCCAATCAGACGGTACAATTCCCATGATTGGTTAGTAAATTACACTAATATCAACCAATAGCAGCACCTGCTTAATGTAACATACACTCTATAGAATAAGGCACTCAATTATTTTCAAGATAAACTTAATCATGTGTTATTCCTTAGCTATAATTTAATAAGCAATTACATTCCCTTGTATCAGTGACATTACTGCATTCATTAAACAATATTTACCCCAGAGGTACCTGAGTAAGAATAGCATCTTACTCCTCAATTTGAAAGCAATCAGTTTGTAATCCCAAGAGTTTTACCTAGTATGAGAATTTGTTGGAATCGGAGTGATTTGAATAGAAGCCAATAGAAGCACAGCCTAAGTACCTGAGTTTTTGTCTGACTTACACTGACTGACTGTATCTTGAATCAGCAGTCACGGAGAGGGCATTTGTAATCGCACCGATACAACCCTCGGGTTTATCCTAAGCATGGGAGGATAATGTTTGGTAAGTCGCTAAGATAGGGTGGTGAAACGTGGATTTTCGTTCTGGTCCACAGCCCATTATAAGCTGTAATTTTGGGCAGCCACAAGTAATTTTAGTGTCCCACGACACTGTAGCAAGAAACTGATTTTGCAGGAAAGCCTGATCCTCGCAAGTTGTTGAATTTATTGGAATGGAGAGTATATGATTGATTGTTTACCTGTATTGAATGAACATTTCTGAATGAGAGTCCAATGAAAACTGATCTAATGATTTTGACCAACCAGCATGGGTACCAATATGATAAATACATTATTCCAATAAAAATAATACAAGCAGTCCTGATACAATTGATCTAATATTTAAGGGAATACAATTCTATGTGTACTTAGCCAATATATGGAACCAGCATTCTATATGATTACACGTAGAAGTGATTTAGTAAAATATATTGCAATTTGTACCATTTAATATGATTAACTAACTCTTGTATTGGTTTTATTCCAATATGCAAATGATAACTGTGTTATATCCTAAGAAATATTTTACTTGTTATACCTAACTATAACTTGTGTTCATTGATTTACTTATGCCTATTGCAAGGTATTTATTTTGTTTACTTATAGACTTAAATTCAATTTTTCATTCATTATTCTCATTGTAAAGGGAAGATTCAATACCCCTATTGATTTATTTTTGCTTTTGACTTGCCAGTAGCAACCAATGATTATCAATCACTATTACTTATTGATTCATTGATACCAATCACTATTACTTATTGATTTATGAAGTCAGTCAATTGGATATTGCCAATTTCCAATAATTTAAAGTAAAGTAAATGAGAACAAAAATTTATTTGATGAAAACCCAGTGACATGCACTCAATTCATTTCTTATTATTGTTGTAAAAGCTATTATAATCCAAGTGTACTCTCAATTAATGCACAGAAGTCAAGTAGCACTGAAAGCATAAATATTATATGTATTAAGTTTGCCAAAGAGTAGATACTGCTGTGTGCTGAATTTTTCAGCTTTCCTTGGTGTTCGAGTATCCATTTGGGCCAAACCAGCCATATGAACTGCCAGCCATCCTGGTCTGCCTTCAGCTTTCTGAAGCCATCAACTAGTTGGGTCTGATGCAATGACAGACTCAAAAGCCAATCAGAATCTATTTTCACAACTACTCTTTGTTTTGATATAACCAGATGCTTACACTTTATAATTTATGTGAAATTGTTAAACACATTGCATGTATTTTATTTTATTTCTCACATTTTGAGTACACATATCTACACATGTTCAGAAAAACAGCTTTGTTTATGCACCGAGATGTCTACACATGTCCAGCAATACAGTGATACTTTGTGATTTATTGAAATTAGTATATGAATTGAGATGCTTAGCCAACTTCAAGCTATTAGCAAGGTATTTAGAAGATTTTGAGACTTAATCACAACAGTAGAACCCTTGAGTTGAACTATAACTATTTTGAGTAACCTAACTTAATTTTAATAACTTCTCCAAAGCTAATTTTTCTCAAGTATGGGCACACAGAATGTAAACAATGTAATTCTGGATCCCAGTAATCACAATTTACATTTAACTTTGCTATCAGAGTTTCCATTAACTATCAGAAGCTGAAATGTGTTAGCTCAGCCGAATCTTTTCTTGTCTTTAGAAGAAATAATAGCCAATTCTTAGAGTTCAACTCAACTTAGTGAGATTCTATTGTGATGAAATGAGTGACTAGTGTAAACTTTTGAAAGAATGATCCTCCTGAATACCAGTAGCCATTAAGCTACTTAATATCATAACGCAGTGGAACAAGTATGTCATATCCCAAGTAATTAAACCACTTAGCCATTGCCCTTTTCTTTTGGAATTGTTAAAGCATTTTATCGTAATACCACTAGGGAGAGATTTGCTGTCTCTTTCATCGCCACAAATCTCTTAGCCAGCCGGGGAGATGTCGCGGGTTCGCGTATTCTAAGGTCTAGGGTATTGATTTGAAGCCTTTATTCAAACTCATCGTAGTCCGATTCACATCCAGTTGGACCAGCGAGCTAGATCTCACGCTGCGCAATGTTATCTTTTGTAACGAAGCACGGAGGTCTCAGGTTGGAGCACCGTATCCAGCCTCCGCTACCCACGCCTGTAATTTAGTACATAGCTTACGACCGCGTTATGCCAGTTTCTTATCGCAGGCTGCAGCCTCACTGAAATTTCAGCATGCCTGTATACCGCAGCAGTTTTCCCGACTGTGTGGGAGTGCTTACTAGAGGGAACCCACAGCCTATAGAATAGCTTTGCGAAGCTTATGTCAGCCTGGAAACCACCACACTATGCAGTCCCCACTACTCGCACTATAACTCCGCCCTTACCATCTCCACTTAGTCCTAGCGAGCCAATTAACATCACCTTTTATCCCCACCAGAATCCCTAATCAGTTTTCCTGTAGACATGGAGCCACCGCTCTAGGCAGTCCAACTTACACCACGGACTCGGCGGTCCATACTCCATCTCAGGACTCGACACAGTCCAGATCATCCATCCATGGACGCACCGTTCAACACCATCACCTAACAGGTACTTAAAGCTTGCTTGATCCACTGCTTGCGTGTTCGTCTTCATAACAGTATGTCCACCGCTAGATAGGATTCTAATGCATTCGCCGACAGTCACTCATTTCGATAGGGTTTAATGTGCCTTGCCCTGTAATCAGTCTACCAATGAAATATAGTTAATATGTCAACCAATCAGTATAGCGCAACGTCAGTAATAGTTCACCAATGGAAGATCAATGAGTATTAACCAATCAGCATAAGTATTTCTAGTGACAATCATTCCTTTGATCAATGTAGCCAATAGTGTAATATGTACGCCGATCTGTCTTCAAGTGTAATAAACCAGTAGTTACTAACATGTGTTGTTGTCATTCCTAAGAGATAAGTCACCTCTCCGTAAATAAAGATAGTATGATAATATTTATGTAAATGTTTAATGCTAATCAGTGAGATTACGCCGTTTCTATAGTTTCTCAGTAGCTAAGACTCAGTTACTTCCTTGGCATATGCCCTGCAGACTACTCTCTAAGGGTAGGTAGGTGCCCAAGGCGAACAACCACAGCTTCCCTCTCTCCAGTCTGTCGTATTAAGTGGGAAATTGCAAGGTTGTCCGCTCGGCCGATCACACCCACGCGACATACGACATTATTAATTTGGTGTCATAGATGTAGGGTAATTGGGTTAATTAGCGCTTGAGAAATTAATTCTCACTAGTAATTGGCAGGGGTTGACCAAAAACTCCTACGCCAAATATTTATCAATTTCCCCGATTAAGAGCAGCAGTGGATATCAAGTTAGCAGTACCTGTATTTTAAAATCAACCTCTTCAAGAATGCCATCGAGAAACCATCTGTCAATCAAATTTAAAGTATACGAGTTTGAATTTAAAATTACGAGAGGAGACGCAGACAAGAGAATACGCATCGCCACCGCCAGAGCCCGCCAGGAGTCGAGCAGCCAACGCTATCACGCCACTTCTTATCACGGTCCAGCCGG
>JARYHS010014178.1:0-10003 GCA_031002005.1 Vandiemenella viatica | reverse complement strand
TATTTTATTCACAGTTAAGATTGTTTCAGTTTGTTAATAAATTTTTTTTTCATAATAATTTTGTCAAAGTGTATAAACCTCGAATGGCTCAATTGGTGCCCATATTATAATTTCAAATTTTTTTTTTTTGTGTGGGGGGGAGGATTTATTTGGCCTTAATCGCTACTAAACATTATACAGCCATCTGCTATTAATACAAATAATCAAGAAACTGTGCAGGAAAATTATACATTTCAGAAAAATGCAAGTTTTACAACAGATCGGAATGTTGTTTTAGAATCTATTATAAATCTCTCAGTTGTTAATGATATTAAATGGCCCTTTTTTCTGATTATCAATAAGACAGTACAAAAAGAAGCATTAACCAGAGCAGCGGACCCGTAGCGCCTTATGGTCAAAGAAATATGGTTTTCGATATTTTTGTGGAAACTCGTATCTTTCCATTCTGATCGCCCTGCCTCACAACAAATACCCCCGTGCCTCTCGTAAAACCTTTGAGGCGGATTTCAGTTCGTGTTTTGTTTTCTCGGAGGATGGGGTGGAGATGCTGAGAAACAAAGCAAACATCTCCGGCAAAGCACAAAGACAGACACATTCTTTACGAGAGTTTGACACCCTCCTTTCCCCCTTCGTGCTGCGTGTTTTGCAAGTTGCTATCTGATGCCAGCGCATTCAAATTCAATACAGACGGAGGCGACAGAACTTGACAATAGAATCTCCGCTCATCAGCGCCCGCCTTCAGGAATTGCGTTACTCATTTGTCTGGAGTCTCGAATATTTCTGATCCTTGTCGGTGAAGTTTTCGCTAGAAAACCGTTTCAGTTCTTGTGTGTCTCTACTGTGGAATTTACAACAATTTTTCTGCTTCCCTAATATTTCTTATGAAAATAAGTAAAAGGAATTGCGGAAAATTGCATCGTATAAACACTTTGAAAGTGAACATTTTGTCACTTGAGTGCTGCCGCTCAACATAATAATTTTATGATTATTATTTTGTAGAAGAGAATGAGAAAAGTATAGATTTTGGGGTTAGCTTAATAAAAATTTGTTTTTATTATATTCATAAAATAATATAATATTTTGAAGTTGTAAATTTACGTATTATGTTGTTATTTCTTTAGACTACACTTTTGTTATTGACAGCTGAATCATTCAGAAATTTTTTTTCTAGAAACACTGATTGTAATTGACTCTCCACCATTTAGGTGACTAGAAAGCAAATGCGTATCGAGTTATTTGAGGGAAACGCCGAAGAACTGTTCATCATCTTAGCGACAGAATTTCAATTTACCACGCAATCCACTTTTGCTAGTCTAGTCTATCTCGGAATTTCTACGAATAAAGGATATTGGATCACGAAGCCACTCCGTAAATGAAACGTTCAAAGCTTTGTCAGATGTGAATGTATGTTTTAGCACCAGTAATGTTTCTGGCTGATCCGGAATTCGAACTGGGTACCTGCAGAGCGCAAGGCGGGATAGTTGACCAATAGAGCAGGTATACCACTAGCCCTTGTAACTACTAGACGCAATCAAGCCATCAGATTAATGACACTTCCTCGACTGCATTGTTTCATCATTCATATAGACATGGTTATCCATCACCTTTTATTATATTCACAGTTGATATTGTCTCAGCTTGTTAATAATTACTTTTTTCACAATAATTTTGTCAAAGTATATGAATCTAGAATGGCTCAATTAGTAGGCATATTAATATTTCAGTTTTGGGGGGGGGGGAGGGTTATTTGGCTTTAAGCGCTATTTAGCACTGTACAGCAGTCTGCTATTAATACAAATAATTAAGAAACTGTACAGGAAAACTGTACATTTACAGAAAAATGCAAGTTTTACAACACATCGGTTATACAAGACTCAACTTATACGCTTATTATAAATAAACAATATTAAAATATAAATAACTTATTTGCCTAAAGCTTAATATTGTTTTCTTTTATAAAACTCATTAATGAGTTATATATAGCCTCATCGCTGCCGTGGAGTAGACAGGGTACTGGTCGAGAAAGAAATTCCAAGACTGCCGAGATGTCCTAAGAATTTATGTTTGTGGGTTTTATACCTGGAGCATGAAAAACTTCATGTTTACCCAACGTTTGGGACGGTGCACAATTTTCAATTTTTAATAACCACATTAAGTACCTGATAGCCTAAGATCGGGGTGCATGATTTCTACGTTGATCTGTTATTTGACTGAAATTCAATTTTTATGTATAACTAGTAGCAGAATAAGATTCTGTCGGGTTGCCTATCAAAATACGACCGAAAATATGTTTAATTAAATTATATAAAAAATTTCAAAAAATTTTGCTGACTTGTTTTTTATAATACATTATAATTTATTTAATAGAAAGACCTTTAAAGATCATAAAAAGTTTGGATAGTATATGTAAAAATAGGCATTCCTCACAGATTATCAGACGATATAGGGCGCTAACTTTAACAACTGGCAATCCTTATTTGCAGCAACTTTTAAATGGTCAAGCCAAACCTTTTATGTGGTTTAAATGTCTCTCTTTTAAATGAATTATAATTTATTTGAAATAAAAACAAGTGCATGAAGTTTTTTTGAAAGTTTACTTAAAAATATTTGCGGCCATATTTTGATAGAGCAACCCTGCAGAAACGTATTCTGTTACTAATAACTATAGATAAAAATTTATTTTCAATCAAATGACAGATGGACGTAGAAATCATGTAGCCCCATCTTGGAATGTGACAAGCAAGTCTGTCATTTATGACGTCACATGCCACGTCATGACGTCACTCTATGACATATCGTAATGACGCCACGCTGTACGAGTGTTATTGATAAGCACTTTATATAATAAAATTTTTAATCATACATGAATAAATTAACTTACAAACTTAACTGAAAAAAAGTATGCATTGCTTTTAAATCGTCATATCAATCATTAGATGTGTGGCGTCTAGTTTTGAAGAAATTAATGAGATGTATTAATTAATAAGTTAATTTGCTAAATCAACCGCGGGTAGGCACCAAGAATGGAAGTGTTCTCTATCTGAGAGAAGCGACGTTCCAGTTCTGGAATACTTTTTATCAAAGCAATTGTACTTTTGAAATAACCATTAAAAATACATATCTTCATCTATTTAAATGGTATACAGATACATTGGAAAGGAAGTAATTGAAAGCAGAGTTTACAAGACCTACTATTTTATTTGAATAAAAAATTGATTGATTTATTGAACGGAACTGAATATTTAAGGAGGTTCAACATTAAGCGTTTATTGAACAATTCAGAGCATGATTCGAATCTCAGAGCATTGCGTAGGGTTGAATGTGCGCAAGAGTGTCTATTCATCGCCGGAGTTCTTTACCGTAGCAGATGAGGCGCGGATAAAACAGAATCTCACGGAACCTGTTTGTCAGCTTGTTGCAAGGCCAGTGGTGTCGCCCGCTTGGTGAGCTGGCCCCCCGCAGTTGGTGGCTGACCTCTGGCAATCTCCAGGGGCGCGCCGCTGAGTTGTTCGCCGGCCAGAAACAGAGTGTCTTCCTTCTCGCTTCTTGGCTCTGTTGAAGGCTTCCAGGCTCCGGTGTTTTAGCTGGCCCGGGAAATTTCAGCCAATGGGAGCGTTTGGCGGGGCGTTTACGATCTCCATTGGCGCTCCTCATGCAACTTACAACTTGTAGTTTATAAAAGTTCTTGACACACTGTTTGATTAGCTGGTTCCCAACAGAGGCGTTCCGCAACCTAACTTTTTTTCATAAGTATCGTTTCTCTAATTTTCAACTTTCTGCTGTACCAGGAAACCGCCTTTCGGCGCAAGTCCAATATTGTTATTTGAATTTCTTTGAAATCATGAAGCTTTTAGCTTTATGGCCTGCCATAAATGGTTCGTCCATTTTAGCGCAGGTAGGAGGCGATTGGCCCTAGCTGATGACAAAGAAACGTGGAATGTTTGGGCCCTGACATAAACTGGAAAATTCACACGCACAAATTTCCCGTTACCAAGGGGTGTAAGGGTTTGGGAGAGACTATACTAGCCTTTTCCAACCAAATGTCAACCTCTCCTTCACGTGGTGCACCCTGTTTGCACGGCCCAGGCTCTGAATGATTCCCGGTATAAAGAGTCACCCACTGCTTGCCAACGGCCTCCGGAAGGGGGGAGGTAGAGAGGGGAGTGGTTCAGGGCACCCTCTTGCCCTTGGGGTTGGAAACAGCACCTAAAGGCGGATGAATCAGAAATGATCAACGGCATGTGGATGCAGAAAGAAACATGAAACCACTGCATTAAAGACCCAAAGGGTATTCCGAGGACATGTAATCGTCTAAAATTACATATTTCATGATGGCTTCTTCCTGAGTAAAATATTGCAGAGGTAAAATAGTCCCCCAGTCCGATCTCCGGGTGGGGACTGCTCAGGGACGAGTCATCAGAATGGATAGAAACATTCTACGAGTCGGAGCGTGGAATGTTAGAAGTCTGAATAGGGCAGGTAGGTTAGGAAATTTAAAAAGGGAGATGGAACAACTTAAGTTAGATGTTGTTGAGATTAGGGAGATTAAATGGAAGGACCGACAGGATTTCTGGTATGGGGAACACAGAATAATTAGCATAAAAGCTGTCAATGGAGTCACTGGTGTAGGACTTGTAATGAATAAGAAAGTAGGGAAACGGGTGAATTACTATGAATTTAGTGACAGGATTATTTTGATGAGGTTAGAAACAAAGCCCGCACCCAACCACATGAGTACAAGTGTATATGCCAAAGTCACAGGAAGATGACGAAGAAATAGAGAAAATATACGCCGAAATTGAAGAATTATCTAATCTAATAATCATGGGTGATTGGAATGCATTAGTGGGAGAAGGAAAAGAGGGGAATACTGTAGGAAGTTTTGGTCTAGGAGAAAGAAATGAGCGAGGAAGCAGATTGTTAGAATTTTGTTAAAGCTATAAGATAGTTGTGGCAAACACAGTGTTTAAGAACCATGCAAGAATGATATACACCTGGAAACGTCCTGGGGATGCAGGTATATATCAGCTAGATTATATCATGGTCAAACAGAGATTCAGGAATCAAGTTCTAGACTGTAAAACGTACCCAGGAGCAGACATACACTCTGACCATAATTTGATAGTAATGAAGTGCAGGCTGAAATTCAAGCGAATAAGGAAGCAGTATAAGCATAACAGACTGGAGGTTAATAACCTGAAACAATCTAATACCAGAGAAAAATTTCTACAAATGGTAGACTTAGGTCTAAGAAGTAATTCTGAAATGAGTTCAACCGAGGACAAGTGGAATGCATTAAAGACCGAAATAATGAAAGCTGGTAAATAAACCTTAAGCTTTAAGGAACAAATTTCCCAAAAACTTTGGACCACAGAAGAAATTTTGGAGTTAATGGTTCAGCGGAGAAGGTATAAAAATGCTCAGGATGAAGCAGGAAGAGAGCAATACAGGCAATTTGGAAATCAAATAAACAGGAAATGCAAAAAAGCAAAAGAGAAATGGCTGCAAGAAAAGTGTGAAGAAATGGTTGTAGGGAAAGTAGATGTTACATATAGAAAGATCAAACAGAATTTTGGAGAAATGAAGAAAAGAGGTGTGAACATTAAAGCTTCCAAAAAGAAACCTCTTTTAAGCTCAGACGATAGATTTTTATTTTATCCATGATAAATGGACTTTTGAAAGCCTGTAACTGTTTTGAAATATAAGGTGAGCAAATAATTATCCTGCCATAAATTAATAAATAAACAATTTATTAAAAGTAACTGTGTTGCAGGATAATTATTTGCTCACCTTATATCAGACGATAGAGCTACCTATTGAAGGAATGCATTTAGAAAATGTTTGATGGGGACGACTTGAACAATAGCGTAATGGAAAAGGAAGATGACGTCGACATTGATGACTTAGGAGATCCTGTTTTGAGTACAGAATTTATTAGAGCTCTGAATGACTTGAAAGCAAATAAGATCCCTGCAGAACTTCTTAAATCCGTAGGAGAAGAAGGAGCTGAAAGATTATTCAAGCTGGTATCAAAAAGTTATCAAACAGGAGAAATTCCAACTGATTTTAATAAAAATATCATCTTCACACTTCCGAAGAAAACACAAGCCGACAAAAGTGAGAATTACCGCACTATTAGTCTAACATCACATGCTTCAAAATTACTGACCAGAATAATGTACAAAAGGATTTAGAGAGTAGAAGAAGAGATAGTAGGTAAATATCAGTGTGGGTTTAGGAAAAATCGCGGTACAAGGGAAGCAACTCTGGCTTTAAGATTAATACTAAGAGCTGGATCAAGATAAACAAAGATTCTTTTATGGCATTTGTTGATTTAGAATAAGCTTTTGATAATGTTAGGTGGGACAAGATGTTCAAAATTTTAAAAAAGTCAGGTCTAAAATATGGATTTAGAAGAATACTTTATAAACTATATAAGAATCAAGTGACTATTATAAATGTAGAGAATCACGAGAGACATGCATCAGTTAAAAAGGGTGTGAGATAAGCTTGTAGTCTATCCCCGTTAATATTCAACTTGTGTGTAGAAGAAGCAATTAAGGAAGTCAAAGAAAAATTTCCATGTGGTATAAGAGTTCAGGGAGAAAGAATCAGTATGCTACGATTTGCTGACGACATTGTCTTGTTAGCAGAAAGGGCTGAGGATATTGAGAAGTTACTGAATGGCATGAACAAAATACTGAAGGAAGACTTTGGACTGAATATAAATCAAAGCAAGACTAAAGCGATGAAATGTAGCAGAAATGATACCATTCACAGTAGATTAAATATGAAAATAGAATCGGACACAATAAGAGAAGTAAGTGATGTCTGTTACTTAGGAAGCAAAATTACAACCGATGGCCGAAGCAGGAATGATGTTAAAAGTAGAATAGCACTAGCAAAAAGAGCCTTCATGAAAAAGAGATATCTTTTGAGTTTTAAATATTGTTCTAGGAATTAGAAAGAATTTTTTAAAACTCTATGTATGGAGCACAGCACTTTATGATAGTGAAACATGGACTTTAGGAATATCTGAAAGAAAGAAAATTAAAGCATTTGAAATGTGGTACTACAGAAGATTGCTGAAAATTAAGTGGACAGACAAAGTAAGAAATGAACGAGTTTTGAAAATGATGGGTGAGGAAAGAAGTTTGTGGAAGAAGTTTACAGAAAGAAGAGACAGGCTGGTAGGTCATATTTTGAGACATGCTGGATTGGTTAATTTGTTAGTGGAGGGAACAGTCGAAGGTGAGAACTGTAGAGGAAGACAGAGATTAGAATATATGAAGCAGATAATTGAGGACGTGGGCTGTAAGGGGTATGTAGAAATGAAGAGGTTAGCACAGGATAGGAAGGGATGGAGGATTGCATCAAACCAGTTGAAACATTGACGACAGCAAAAGAACAGGGGGGGGTGGACATTACAGACATTTACGTATTATTATTTTGATAAATAGTAATATTCCTTAAATTATTTTGCCACAGATATCCTAGATAAATGTTTTAATTTTGGAACATCAATGTTATCAAAAGCTTTGATTAGATTGTCACTTAACGTGGGTCAGAATTACAACTGGCATTTAACGCTACAACAGAGGGCATGAATATTTTTATTTTCAAAATAATTTAAACTGTGCCCTTTTATTGAAGGTATTAAATCGTTTGAACGGAAACAGTTGCACACTGATCGCGAACTGTGCAGTCTACACTACAATTAAAACAGATAATCTTCTTTGCTTTCAATGATTAATATTACGAAGGCTATTATTTCCGCAACATGTAACTATGTCAGCTATTTAAACATTGTAATATCGGTCTGAATCACGGGTAACAAAAATGAAAGGTGTAAAATGCCTTTAAGGTTTTTGATCAAATTTCTAATGCGATGCATTATTGCCACTAGAATGCGAATCAGTACATATATTAATTTGCTTGAGATTGAAGTATTATTTTCTGGCGCCAAGTTTGGAGTAGTATATGGTTAGGTTGAAATGCAACCTGGACCTGGATGGTAACGGAAACTTTTTGTTACAGCGCTTGGCACAAGAATTACATTTAATTTAATTTTATAACAATTCTATTTAGTTAAGAAATTGCTAAGAATTAATTGTCAGAACACTTGAAGAAAAGTATGTATTTTGTTTAAATTGGCATATTAATTACCTGGTTTTTTTACTGATATCATTACATGTTTTGAATGAAAGAAGTTCCCAATTGATCGCGATCAGTGTGGCCTAAACCACAATTAAATATTATGTGGCAATGCGTCAGTTGTTAAGATTTATTTTTAGCATCCTCTTTTTTGTACTGGGGTCATTATTTCAGCCGATGTAAACTGTTTCAGCCGTCAAAACATCGATCTTCATCACAGTTAATAAGAAAGAAAGGTGTAAAAACCTGTGAAGATTTGGGATCCAGTTTATATCCCGGTGCATGATGACACTGACATGCGATACAGGGAATGTATTAATTCGCATGTGATTGAAGTTATACTTTTCAAGCGGCAATATCAGTGAGGTTGGGGATAGGCTTTTTTTTTACTGCACGAGGGAGGATAAATAACAATGAGCTTT
Organism: Vandiemenella viatica; assembly: GCA_031002005.1. NCBI lineage: Eukaryota > Metazoa > Arthropoda > Insecta > Orthoptera > Morabidae > Vandiemenella > Vandiemenella viatica. The sequence continues at coordinate 1,427 of JARYHS010014178.1, read as the reverse complement.
ATTTTGTAACAATTCAACTTACTAAAGTAACTGCAGAGAAATAAATTACCATACACTCCGTTAAAACCGTCATTTTAGACGGGCTTTCGGGCTTGTTACATTGTGATAACTTGTATAAACGTGGAGAAAATTATCTCTGACAGAGACTCTTTGGCGTTATAACAACTATGCATGGAGATGGTTTCGGTTTGATGCCTTTGTGTGTATTGTAATGATATAAATTTAAGCTTCAAAAGATAAAAGAATATTGGTATCAGAAGTGGAACCGTTTGAGTGCGAATCTGCTTGAGCGATTTCCGCGACTTATTTGGAGGCGTAATTACCAATCCACTCTAAACGACGACAAATCTTCTACCGCAACTACGAGGTGAAGACTGTCCTTACAAATTAGGAACTATCGGTTGCTGGAAGTAAATCAAAAAAGATAACTCGTTTGGAAGTTGCAATAAAAGAGCAGGCGGAAGATCCATAATCGTTCGACTTGACCGAGTGTTTAAGAGCACAAGTAGTGATTACTGATCTGAGCCACGAACCTCGTATAACGCAGTAACTTCTTAGCATCAAGTTAAAGATGCAAGCTGTTAATTTAAAGATATCGCTGATATTCGGGATGTGATTAACAAACACCAAACAAGTTTATTTGTGACAACTTTTCTACTGCGGCCATGATGAAATAGGTCTTTCTGACATGTCATACAAGTGATCAATTGTAATCCTTTTCTGTTCGTATACCTGGCATATGATACTTTGTGAGTCCTTCATTTTTCGGCGACAGAGATTAAAGTTATTTTGGGGATTCTACGATAACCCTAGCACATCAATTTTATGGTGGATTCTTATGTAACTTGACGAGACAAATTGAAAGTAAAGAATAAAATTTTTGATATCTCGCTTAGTACTCGAGATTTCGTATCTCAAAATTGGCGTGATTAGGTTGAAATGCGGCCTGGACCAGAAGAAATATATCGCCATAGCCAAATTTGATGATGGTTTCGTATGTATCATGACGAGACAAATTGAAAATAAAGTATAGTTGTTTTTGATATATCGCTTAGTTCTCGAGATACTGTATCTCAAAAGAGAGGAAGTTAGGTGATATCCGGCTTGGACCAAAAAAAAAAAATCACCAGAACCACTATACGGTGGAAATGCACTATTGGTGTTTTATTTTCTTCCTAGTGGTCGTTGTTAGGTTGAAATACGGCCTGGACCAGAAGAAACGTTACCAAAGCACAATAAATTATACCTATAACTGATTTATCTCGAAAACCAAGCGAGATATCAAAAGCTTTTATTTTCGATTTGTTTCGTCGAGTTCTACAAGAAATCATCATCAGATTTTAGCGCCACGGTAATGATAGAACTGCCGTTATTTTACAGATTAAAATGAATCGTAAAGCAGAAATTGGTTAAATTCTGTTGTATAT
>JARYHS010014177.1:0-11497 GCA_031002005.1 Vandiemenella viatica | reverse complement strand
TATATTGTAACACATGACAACTACTTCCTGGCCCGCTTGTGATGCGAGTCTAGTACAGTTCTGAACGTGCTAAAACAATGTTAGAACACTATCAAAAGTTAGTTCATTCCATTATCTGAAGTTCCTGCGCACGAAGAATTATTGTTGCTCAAGTAGATGCTGTTATGTAAACTGCCGGAGACGTCCCTCAAAATATTACGCAACCTAAGTGTGGTGGAGAGTGTAGCGAAACAAAATGTCTTGTATTTCTCACGCAACCCATGCGATATGATGTAGCATCCGGCGATGATTTGCAATGCAGTAGACGAGAGCAATTGGCTGTCAAACCGTCGCAAAGCACCTTTCGTCATCGCATCATACGTTGGCCGGCGTGGCTTGAAGGCCAAGTACCGGCAAGGACCCAGTCGCTATGCCGAGGGATATGTGTGAAATCCACAACAGCAGTTTTCGGCAGAGAAGGAGAACTTCGGATTTGGTCTCCCATCCTCTCCAGGGGTTAAATGGAAGAAGACTCCACTGCCTTTTGGCGAAGAGAGGCTAATTTGGAGGTGCGAGCATTTAGTGTCCGAGTTGGCAAAGTCACCTGATCCCACGATACGATAATGGCTGGTGACCGCAGCAATCGGCCCTCGGCCCTCTGCTGTCCTCCCTGTATACAGCCAACGTGCCCACGCTAGAAAGGGTTCACAACGCCACTTGCCTACATCTAAATCGACACTCTGCAATTCACAAATATCATGGGTGGTAGAGGGTCCTAATTCTTTGCATTCCAATCCTGTGAATAATACGAGGAAAGAAAAAATAAATAAAATCGTAAGTATGGCTTCTTATTTCTCTAATTTTATCCCTCGGGTCATTGCGACCTAAATAGGTTGGCGGAGGAAGTATTTCATTACATTCGTGAGTAAAATATTTTCACAAATTCTCCAATAAATTCAAATGAAAACGACGTCGTCTATCTACGAATCAGTCCCAGCCCAACATATATATCAGTCTTGTGACGCTTTCATAACGACTGTAGTAAGAAGTAGCGAATCAAGCGGCTCTGCTCTGTACTTTCTCTATTGTGTCCATCAATCACAAACTTCATCACTGTAATCCAGATTTGAACGAACTAGATTTTTGTACGCTATTTCCTTTGTATGAGCATTACAATTCCTCAAAATACGACCTATGACTCGTAATCTAGAATTAGCTTTACCTACGATGGTAGTTATGTGCTACTTCCATTTCATGTTGCTTTGTACTATTACACCCAGATACTTCATGGAATCAGCAATGTCAATACTGAATTGTTTAGATTGTACTCGTGAATAAACAAATTATTTTTGTCACTTATTCGCATTGCCTTCCACTTTCAACAACTGCCATTTATGGTATTATTCCCAAATAGCATCCAAATCGCACTAAATTTTTGAGCAATCGTCAGAGCACCTTACATCCTTACAGATAACTGCATCAATGTCAAACAATCACAACCAGCATTTAACGTTGTCAATAGATAGTTTACGGTGGAAGAACGGAAAATTAATGGCTACAATATCTAATATCAGTATCAACTTTCTAACATCACGACTAGCTTATTGAAACGAATTATGTGTGCTACACCCCTTTATATACAATTCAGATTGTAATTTGATTACTGTATTTCTATCCTCATGCGACGATTTATAAGTAATAGAATCTACTGAATACCTCAGCCTGTTTTTTGATTTACATGCTGTCTGTGTGTGCAGCCTATTCCAGGTCTGGCCACTGTAAACCCTCCAGCAGGAACCCAAGTAGTGGCAACGGGCTTCGGAAGGCTCTGCACTGGCGGACCCCCGCCGATAAAGCTCCAGAAGGTGACTCTCCGCATCCAGGACTGGAATAAGTGCTAGGGCAAATACAATAAATCAGGTAGTAAATCTGTCACAAAACGCAAAATATGTACCATCGGGGTGGATCAAGGCGTTTGTCACGGCGACAGCGGAGGCCCAGTCATCAACGCGAAGACTCAAGTCCAGGTGGGGATCCCGAGCCTTACGAAAGGAGGCTGCGCCAGCCCCAAGTTCGCCAGTCAGCAGACGAGTGTGGCCAGGCTGCGGGGCTGGATCAGACGGCAAACGGGCGTCTGACGGCAGTGAGCAAATACAAAGAGAATCTTGAGCGACACTTCCGTTTCTTCTTAACACCATCTTTATCCTTAAGCAAACCTCCTCTCAATTTCAAATTTTTGCTGGTATTTAACACGATTACCAAGAGTTGATAGCGAAATGTCCTGTCTACCTGAGATCTAGGACAGTGAAGATGGTGCTACAACACATCACTGGGGGCGCTACGGAATAAAATACAAGCAGCATTTACTAACAGCTTTATGTGGCGTACATCAAAAAATGTGATTTGTATAAACAGCACTTAACAATTAGGAAACCTCTTCGAATTATAAATTACCGGAGCTCACAACATTAAATGAAAGTTTCATTGCTAATCAATATAGAAAAGCTTCTCTTGTTTAGCTATGAGTATTGTAGTTTCCAGTCGAGAATATTAGCTAAGACGAATATAAGATAGCTACCTCTTATTACTATGTGAAAGTACAGGGTCGTTATGATGGAAATTTTTAGGCAAAAAAATATTCATAAAACGTTTTAAAAAGGCTGCACTTTTTGCAAGCGAACAATTAATTGAATCGGTCAGATAGTGTCAGTAACAATTATAAATACAAAAAGTTTAAACCACTGGTAGGTCCTACAAATGAACTATTTCATTGTTAGACAAACTATACCAAAAATATGTAGCAATATTAATAGCTGATTAAAAACGATAATAATTACACAATTTTTGACGCGTCAAGAACTATATATGTTTCTAGGAGTACGAATAAATCATTGACACCATTTATAGATACAGAAGACTCATACACCGTTAGTATTATTGTTATTTGGAAAACTACTTTTAGCTCTTCGCTTCCAATTCATTTCAGTTCTTAAACATTCCTTCTTTTGGGTTAGGGATTTTTAAATAAAACTTAAATGGCATTTTTCTATTTGTTTTAAACTATGCTTATGAAAAGTTGAATCAAAATTTGACAAAAACAATGTGTTCCAAATGGCGTCGAACGCGCATATCACTCGCGCAACCACTCTACCAGTGGTCAAGCGTAACAGGTGGGCATGTCGGGGTTCACTTACTTGCGTGAAACATATTAATTAAGTGTCTTGTGTGGTCGCCTTGCGCTGTCTACGTGTTCACTGTACTGGGACAGTACGTTATTACAAGTAGACGATTCACTGTGTTTTCTTGTGAGTATTCCTTTATTTATATTTTTATCTATTTATTGAGCTAATAGAATCGTTAGTAAAATTAGTTTTAATCGTGATCCAGTTGGCACACAAAACAAATCACAGTCTCAACTCTTGAGCATTAGTTAGGGCAATGAGTTTATTGAACGACCGTCAGAAACAAATTGGTGGTTATGGTTGTAACCATCAGGATATATTACAAGTCAGTGTGACAGGTAGTGTTATACAGTAGTGTGTTAATGTTTGCTTAGTTCGAAAAGTGATTGCTGCTTGTAATCTGTGAGTATATTAATAGATGAGCTGGTTTCTGAGGCCATACAGTCAGTGGAACTAGTAACAATGCGAAACAGGATGTGTTGAAAAAATTATATAGAAACGAGTTGAGAAATTCAGTATTCTAAAACGGTAACATGTTGCAATAGAAATTGCATAACTACCGAGCTAATGATTGTATTAAATTATTTTTCTATGTTTTGAGATGATTTTTCTGCAGACTTTGAGAGCAGCGAATTATTGTGACCTTACGGAAAGATGTGCTTATAAAACTTTAAAGTGCTCCCCATAAACATTTCAGAGCACCGCATTACCGCTGTCTGTCCACTACTACTTTAATAGCAGAGTCGTAATGGAGGCCTGCAATTACAGTTTATCTCTACTAGCAAGTATTTCAACGTCTGACTTGATAGTCGGATAAAGAATAAATAAATGTATTTCTACAATGTCCTTCGCATATTATTATTAATAAATCTCTGATGAAAGCCACAGCAAGATGGCAGAAACGCTAGGCTTTAACAAATCGACGCGGCTCCACCCGGAGAACTAAGATATGACTTACAGTGACCGCGGAAGCCTTCGTAATCATTTGATTGAAATACGATGCCTAAAATCGGCTGAATCTATTTCGCTATCTTGTACATCTCGTATATCGAGTAAGGGATAGTTGAAAATATTTATCAATTCAAACATTTCTATTAATAATTTTCATCACTTAATTTTATTTGTTGAAAATAATAAATATTTTCTGCACAAACACCATGTTTAGTAGCACTAGAATGTTTTAATAATTTGTAAAGTTGAAGTCAGTGTTCATATTTGACTAAAATAAATAAATCAGTTACCATGGCAATAGAGAATATCCGCCATTTTTAAAAAAATTAATATTATTAATTAAAAATAAACAAAGAGATCGATTAAATATTCTTGGAAAACTTAATCGATAATAATCAATTCGATTGTACCCATTGACGTGAAATGAAATAAAAACTCAATGAAATTCAATATTTCCTATACATTAAGGTAAATACTACTGAAATGAGGTAGAAATATATTTCGAAAAGTGTAAGTGGCTTAGTGTTTGAGAACATCTTTTCACTAATTGAAACTGAATTCTACTGAACCACTAGCCACTAAAAGCAATATTTCTCCACTAAAAGGAGGATCGAAACCACCAGTTTTAGTGGAAAATCCACTAAGCTGGCAACACCACTTAGAGCCCACGTTGGCAATGCACTATTGCAGATGGTTTGCGCATGCGAAGTAGTGCCGACAATACAGGACACACCCATGGAGGTACGAGTAGAGGGGAGACCAGGTGTCGCTTAAACTGTGAAGCAGCCTGTCTCCGGAGCCGCCATCTTCGTGAGTTAAAACATTGGTCTGTTTTCATTGGCTTCCTGCTGTGAACATTTCATGTTCGGATATTTCAAGGTGTTTTATAATGCCAAATTGTATTGCCTATGGTCGCACAAACAGAACAAGTAAAAAACAATCTGGAATAACTTTCCATAGGTAAGTCACCTTGAAATTATTGTTCTTGAAGTATTTGTAGTGCGACGTCTGCAAAACATAATAAATGTAATTATAGATTTACAGTGCCTTTAAAAAATTTATTCACAGCTCTCAATACGACGATGGTGTTATCAAATATTTGCTGATGCAGAGAACCATTTCATCTTACTATTTTTCATGTGTGGATCAAGTTTACATCGCGATGAAGCGAATACATCATTCTATGTGCTTTAGTCCAGTTGTACCTAATTTATGTTCAAAGTGTTTGATGAAATTAATTGTGATAATTTGTGATATGCGATCTAGTAATCGTAATGAAGTATATTTTGTTGTTAACTGAAATGTAATTCGCAATAAATTTAAAGTGTTTGGTTGCATTTGCGTCGTTTAACTCTTTAGCGGCACCGTTTAGTCAAATTGTGATTAGGTTGAAATGCAGCCTGTTGCAGAATATTCTTTTTATAGCATAAGGAACAAATTATTTATTTTTTATTAGTAATTTATTGAGCACGTTGTTAGTGACACAAGCTTGCGACTTTTGATATATGGTAGCAAGATAATTGCACTGGCCAGTTCTATCATTACCGTGATTATGAATTCTTATGTAACTTAACGAAACTAATTGAAACTAAAGAACAAAATTTTTTGATATCTCGCCTAGTTCTCTCTTTCTTTTGGTCCAGGCTGCATTTCGATCTAACCACCTCACTTTTGAGACATTATATCTCGAGAACTAAGCGAAATATCAATATATATTTTCGATTTGTCTCATCTAGTTCCTTAAGAATTCATCATAAATACTGTGGCACCACGGTAATGATAGAATCCCCTTGCACTAATGCTGCTGGCGAATTTAAATAGGTATCCACTACCATTGCAATATCTTCTGAGTAAGCCATGAATTCTTTTGAAGGTTTCAATTGTTTTAAAGTCCTTACCATTCTGCTAGGCTATTTTTAAAAAATTCATATAAGACTTGCTTCTGTTTTTAAATAGATCTAGACCTATTTTTTTTTTTTTTTTTTTTTTTTTTTGTAATCTTTCCCATCAAAGATTTTAAAATTACTTAAATGGAATGTGGAAATGTATTCTATTTGAACATAAACCAAAATTTAAGGACTTTAGGAACAAACAGTTTTGTTACTTATTCATATTAAAAAGATCTACTGCTGTGTAGCCAATACATAGAATATTTTTTCTTTGATACAGGTTTCCAAAGAATGAAGATCTACGATCAAAGCTTGCAGGAGGCAAAATTGGATGCCAACTAATTTCAGTTTTTATGTTCAGTTCATTTTTCAGAAGATCAAATGGATAGAACATCACAAGACTGAGAGAAAATGCAATATCTAATGTATTTTCTGTAAAAGTGTTCCGTAGAAATGTTCGCACTAATGTTTGTTCATTTTTTAAAAATAAAGTAAATATTTTGAAAACAGAAACCATAGTTGTACGAATGTTACTGAGTGAAAATATATTCAGTCAGCTCAATGAGCACTCCATAGACCAAGGTGTGTTACACAACCACACAGCCCTGCTTATAAGGGCAGTTATAAGAAATTATTTATCACTTAGGTTTAACTACTGGGGCAAGAACTATGTAAAGAAAGGAGATTCCATTAGGAATAAATATACAAGATTGATTTTGTTTAAAAGTCAATAAATTCTTTCTTTAAGAATTTTATCAATTTTGATTACTGAATGAGGAGCATTTTCTACATACATTTTCAATAAACTGCCAGTAGTTTGTGTAAATGTAGGTGACATAATTAACGTACCATGTATGCTATGAGTGTACAGCTTCTGGTAAATGTGTTATTTTGCTAGGCAGTTGTTTAATGTACTATGTATGCTATGCCTATACATCTTCTAGTGTATGTATTTTTTTAATATGCAATTGTTTATCTGTAAATTGACAACTTTCGAAATCCCACAGAGCCAGTCTCTTATATTGGGATCAATGGAAATTGAATGTATTGTATTGCTATTTGAACCTCTTTCAAAATAAATACAAATCTTTTTGGTTAATATTTGAAATGCACACTTATTGATGTAGTTGAGATCTTTCAATTATTGCAAATATAAGAGGTAATTGTGCTCTTTTATGATGAGTTCTAAAGAATTAAACCTACAGAAATTGACTATTCCTGTTTTTAAAAATAATTTTAAGTTGAAGTGGAACACATGATCTAGTCACAATTCCGCTACTAATCTAATTACCATCTTATTATTTTTTAAATTATCTTATATACTTTGAGAGTTTAATGCTCCTGCATATACTTCTGCAATTGACGAATTGTAATTTTAAATTCCTGTATCATTTTTGGTATACTATTTATCACTTGCTAATTTATTCAAATCCCTGACACCTACACCCACTAAAGAAAATTTCCCCACTACCTTATGTGTGAAATAGAATGCCATCTTGTGGATATCGTTGTCATTTCCCTTCCATAGACTACTACTAATTATTCCACCAATATCTTTTCACACTGCCTTGAACACTCCCAGCATGCTCTTCCCCTCCTTCCTCCCAATACAGTGCTTTTATCATATCAGATCTTGACTCCTGCAATAATTTGCACTAACAAATTCAGCTGCTCTTTGCATGCCCTCCAAATCCTCTGTTTGATACCTAGAATGTGGATCCCAAACTACACCACCATATTCAAGCAATGGTCTGACCAGAGTTTCATAATCCAATTCCGCAACTTCTCTGTAATATCCTCTTATCACCCTTTTGTAAAATTTTCCTACCATATTCCCAATGTGCTTTTCCCAGTTGCGATTGTTATAAAATGTTAGGTCAAGATATTAACATTCAAGCCTTCAACAATCAACCCTTTTCTTGGGTCTAGGCTATTAGAAGTGGGAAAATAATGGGGGGAATGAATTCGGCCATGACCTACTGACGGAACCATCCCGGCATTCACCTGGAGTGATTTGGGGAAAACTTTTTCCCCTATGGCTTAACGTCTCGTCGACGTTGAGGTCATTAGAGGCGGATAAGGACAGCTGGGAAGGAATTCAGCCATGGTCGTTAGACAGAACCATCCAGGAATTCACCTGGAGTGATTTGGGGAAAACTTTTTTTCTTATGGTTTTATATCTCGTCGACGTTGAGGTCATTAGAGGAGGGAAAAGGCAGGTGTCAAGGAACGGGAAGGAATTCGACCATGCTCTTTTGACAGAACCATCCAGGCATTCACCTGGAGTGATTTGGGGCAACTGTCAAAAACCCAAATCTAGGATGGCTGCACGGTGATTCGAACCCACATCCCCCGAATGTGAGGTCAGAAGGTAAACCAGTTCATCTCACTACGCTGATTCGCACCAAGTAAGTTCCCATAAGAAGATACATTTAGAATTAAATGTGTAGAACGTGAAAATTTTTTGTCAGTCCTTAAGAGTACTAGGGATTTATTCAATGATTTCAAAATAGCAATATGACCCTCCAGTCTTCTGTTTTTGCGGGTATAGGCAGAAAAAAAGAAGTTTTATTTCTGCATACAATATTCCTATCAAAAATTATTTGGCAGTTGTTTTTCTTAAATTCTAATGTTTGTAGGTTATATCAATTACGGTATTTATAAATGTGACCCCATAAGACTTCATTTATAGTAATGCGATGATTAAAAACGAAGAAATTCTTCCGTTCCGTATACATTCCTTGTGTTTCTTGACCCTACCCATATGGCGACCTCCCCACCCCACCGCTCTCCACTCGGCGTCACGTCGTTGTATGGTGAAGGTCCCTTACGTGGTCTCCTCTCTTCTCTTTGCTCCATGGACACACCTAGCTGCGACAGAGATTCTAAATGAGTGGTGTACTAAAATGGGACAGGTGGTCCGCTGGCGGTATACAAAAAATTTAAGTCAAACTGAATTAAAGATACAAAACAAAATAAATTGTTCACATAAAATGGATACCGTATTCGTACTGTATAAGATTATAAACAAACAAAAGTTATAAGCTAAATTTTCTAAAAGCAATAAATATTTCAACGATCTCCAAAAATCTGTTTTTTTTTTTTTTTCAGGATTTTCAGTGCGTTGTTACTATGATTCTCTATTAAGCAAATAATTTTACAAAAAGAGACGTTGCTTTGAGAATTAAAGTAACGAACTTTCGCTGAAAGCCTTATTTCCGGTATAGAGACCGCGTTGCGTGACAATAACAATTATTAATGCTGCTTAATATTTGCACAAAGGTAAAAAAATTAGAAACTGTATAAATTGGTAGTTTAAAAAATTATTTTTTGACAATTTATTGGTCGTCGGGTATAAAAAGGCTGAGGAACTCTGGTGTACAGGGAACTTTTTGCTTCAATTTAATAAAAATCAAATAATTGTGATTAATTTACTTTGGAAATAAATTGTCTTAGCTTGAAGGAAAAATGCTTTCCATAAGTGTATCTCCAGCAATATTTTGTGCAGTTAATGTTCCATTAAAATCGGATTTAGATAATAAAACAGATGGACGTATTAATCACGCAGTTAGATCTTAAACTATATGAAACGATACTTCTCAGAGTTTTTTTATTTAGCTATAGTGCGGCTGTTCCTTTATCTAGTGTGCCACCCCCTTCTCTGTCTGTGCTGTTTTCAAATGCGTCAGATATTAAACTGAACACTGACGTCACTTTTCAAATGAATTTCAAAATAGAAAATTTCGCTTGCCTCTCGATACCTCCTTCATCTGGAAAACTGCCGAAACTTATAATAATGCACGTCTATTACTTTCAGCGCATTCATCCCCCCGTCCCCTCCAGAGCCACATTTAGGCATAGGCTACCTAGGCTGTAGCCTAGGGGCCGGCGTCACAAAGGGACCCGCACCACATAAATATAAGGGAGAAACCTCTTTCCGAAACGGTTTTATCACCGAATGTCCTGAAATGCTCATGCAAGCCGAAAACAATGTTCGCGCAGTCAATCGTTTGAAGTACGCGTGTACTGTAAAATAACATTGCATGTATACCGAAAAGTAAAAACTTTGCGGCTCAACGATAAGGACTTCTAACTCTTGTAACATAAGGTTGCAGTATACTGTGGCTGGGCTGTATGAATGTAGATTGATGTCACTGACTCACTGTCATACGAACTAAAATTCTCTAGTCTTCATATCCGGTAGATTAGGTAAGATAAATTCATTTTCTATACGATGTAAACAGTGAGCAGCGGTGGGAGGTACAAGTTTTAACGTATTATGGGTTGTAAAAAATACAGCTTCCAGTCACAATATGATGTTGTTTATTAAACCATTACCGGTTTCGAGCTATACATGCTCATCTTCAGATGTGGGCAGGTATAGCTCGAAACCGGTAATGGTTTAATAAACAACATCATATTGTGACTGGTTGCTGTATTTTTTACAACCCATATTTGACATTACAGTCGCGGAAGTTCCACCAATCCATCATGGATAGAATATTTTAACGTATTGTTTGAATTTGCTTATATTGGAAACAGGTGTATTTAGAATTCAATGTTAATTCTATTTGTTAATTCGTTCTTATTTCATTTGTTGTTTTGAGTCACTTTTATTTCATAAAATTTTATTTCAGCATTCAGGAATCTCGATGGATTGGTGTTGCTTGGGAAGGCTGTGATTAGTGCAGTCGCCGTCTGAAAAATCAATATATTTTTTTAAAAATATTTCTCTAATGCATATTTTGGTGATCTCAATAATCTTTTATTAATATTTGGGCCTACTCTTTCATGCTGTTATTAAAACTTTTGAGTTTGTATTCCTGCAGGCTACTGCCGAGAGTGTTTACTTGCAACAATACAACTACGATAGGCAGCTCCTTATGTATTGATAAACAGTCAAAAATTGAAGGTGCGAGCATCACTTACTAACCTCGCTCACTTCAGTCTTGGAAAATGATGCAGAAAGAACATTTCGAATTTCCAAGTCTTCAGTAAGTTATCATAGTATGTTTTTACAATCATTACAATGCCATATATTTTGTATTAATTTAATTTAATAATAAATAATCGATATTGGCTTATATATAAGGGCCCGCACCACAGTTATAGCCTAGGGGCCTTTAGATCCTAAAGGTGTAGCCTAGGGGCCCACAGATCCTAACTGTGACCCTGCTCCCCTCGCGAAATTAACGGCCGTTGTGACGTCAATACTGAATGATAAATCAAGGGGAGGCGCATTCATCCAATAATACACACGTTTACGCCACAGAGATGGACACTAGATCATTTTGCAATGAAATATGTCAATAAATTCACAGACTATGCAACATATGCTTTATAAAATTTTAAATCAGATTTGAAACTGTCAAATTGTGTGTGGTAGTTCAGCCATGTATTGTAACAATTTAATTTTTAAATTAAATGAAAATTAAACTATAAACAAAATTGTTAATTTCACTTTGATTCTTATGTTACTACCTTCTGGATACACAG